>LIEC01007488.1:0-57764 GCA_001925005.1 Drosera capensis
GTGAACATGTGGCCGGTGCACATGTGAATAGTGGCCGGTGAAAACCAAAAACACGTTTTTAGTTCTTTCACATTTCCTACCTTCATCACTATAAAAGGGGAAGGGGTTGAGCCTGAAAAATTATCCCATCCTCCAGAAGCAAAGGGATCAAACACAATACAAAGTGTCTACCTCCGATGATTGCATCGGTTTAGGAAGTTTTTTGAGGGATTTGTAAAATCTCAATTCTATTCATCAATAGAATACTTTTCTTCCTTTATTTGTGATCAAAATTCTTAACAGTTCAGACATAACATTGATAAATCAACCCACACTGACATCTTTGACCGAGATGGGGGTCGTGCAAGCTTCCTCGACAGTCAAAATCTTCCTACACTGAAGTTTCTTCAGCTTAGCACGGAGAAGGTTGTCCTCAACCAGGTAAGGCCTTTGTTTAGTACAAGCATTTTGTAGAAAACGTGACCTGAGTAATTGTTTGACTTGAACAAGCATGTTCGAGATATGTAAAAAGAGGAATATCTACTTGAATGGAGGAACATCAGCTCGAATAAGGATGGAGATAAGAGCTTTACATCTCATATGTGCAGAATGCAATGATGGTGCCTTATCGGAAGATAAACGGGAATGACATAATGTACATCACAAGGGGCAGCAGCCGAATCCAAGTTGTCCGGGACAATGAAGAACTGGTGTTCGACGACCGCGTGCAAGAAGGGCAGCTATTGCTAGTCCCACAAAACTACGTAGCCATGAAGAAGGCGGGAAGGGAGGGATTGGAATGGGTCGGATTCAGGATGAGCAACCACCCCGTGATCAGTCCTCTTTCGGGAAGGCTGTCAATCATCAAAGCCATACCTGAGGAGGTGCTGGTGAATTCGTACGATACCTCAAGAGAGCAGACAAGGAGGCTGAAGAGCGGTGGTAGGCAAGATATGACCTTGATCACTCCAGGAAGATCAAGGGATCCATATTCCATTGTATTATGCCGTGGTAGCCTGTAGACTACGAGAAGTACTGGTCTCCGGGGAGCGAGAGTGCAAGTAATATGAATAAAGGGACGGCTCCATAGTCCCGGTAGTACTTCCCGTGTAAAAAGTCGTGTCTGAGATGCAAACCATGCTTTGCTTTCTGTTGCCCTGTGCCAAAAACATGATTTGCCAAAGCATCTTCGGTGGTTTCTATCAGGAGCTTCAGGCCGAAGCCCTAGGGGTCAATGCAGAGACAGTAAATAAGCTCCAAGGGCTTAATGATAACTGAGGAAACATTGCCTTTGTTGATCGCTCACTAAGAATCCTTACCCCTGAACACCAAGAGTAAAAAGAGATAAGAAGGGAAGAGATACGAAGGGAGAGGAGATATGACAATGGCTTGGAAGAAACACTCTGCAACATCGGGCTCAGGCATAACATTGATACCCCACATAAAAGACCGATATCTATAACCCTCGAGGCGGTAGGATCACAAAGGTCACTAGCAATCCTCAGCCATCTCCAACTGAGGGTGGAGAGGGTTGTTCTCTACCAGGTAAATCGTATGCCCCTATAAGATTCAGCTCATTTATAGTTAAACCTAGCTGATATACGAATGTTATGATATGTTTTCCACAGAATGGGATCTTCGCTCCTCATTGGACAATAAATGCCCACACCCTCCTGTATGTCACGGGAGGGAGAGGCAGAGTTCAGGTCGTCCGAGATAAGGGGAGGTTGGTTTTGGATCAAGAAGTGCAAGAAGGACAACTATTGGTCGTCCCACAAAACTTCGTCATTACAGAGAAGGCAAGGGAAGAAGGACTTGAATGGGTTGCATTCAAGACTAGCGATAATGCCATCAATACTCCTCTAGCCGGTCAGGCCTCAGTCATCCGAAGCCTGCTAGCTGAAGTTCTCGCAAACTCCTATCTTATATCTAGGGAGACAGCAAGACAGCTGAAACAAGGCAGAGGAGGGGAGTCGCCATCTTTGGCCCAGCTACAGCTTCAATGCGAGACGCAGCAACCGAAGAGTCTGTCATTGCTTAGATATAACTTAAGTGAAACATCACATGTTTTGAGCAAAATAAATAAAGGGGACTTGGAAGCTCCTGAAGAGTGGTTGTATCAGAAATAACGCGTGAAAACATAAATTTCATTTGGTGCTTCCTTCTTCAAGTTATTTTAAATCTGATGGTCTCTATGCTAGAACCTGACACGATCCGTCATCCTCCTGGACTGTATAAAGCGAGCAACACAAGTAAGGCCTTGTGCTCCAGTCTATATCATGTTAGCTCGAGAAACTGAATAAACATTTCATCACCATAACATCATAAAGTTTGTTGTTTCTGCATTTTGGATGAAATGGTAGAATATGAGTGACATTGATCCATTTCATGACGGTCAAAACCTTATTTAAGTATTTTCATCTATGTATTAAATTCTTTTTATTACCTTATCTAATGCAACGATAAAACTCTAATGAATAATGTTTATCATAAAGGCTTCGTGAATTTATGAATTGGATTTGAAAATCAATAATTAAAATCAAATATTTATTTTTTATATTAATTGAAGGAAAAAAAAATTTAATCTAATGATTGGTCTTCATAATTTATGACTAACCATAAATCAATTTTTTTCTTACAAGTTACAAAATGGATGTTGTAATCTAAGATTACGTGTGATTTATGTCACTTATTAATCTAAGGTGATGAATCGATTACTACATATCAATAGCTATGATACAATCATAGAAATATAAGTTGTGATTTATGTTGAGACTATTCATAACCAATAAAAAATAAAATATGTGTTTTTGTATTATTATAGATTATGTGTTTTTTATTTTAATATAATATCTACAACTAATATCATCTTGATGATTTAATATTACTAAGTGATATTTTATCAAGCAAGACTGACTTTCAATTTTGATACATATTAAAGTCACGCAGATGAAATTCATACATAAACACAAAAAGTATAAACTTTTTGTGTAAGCAGAAGTACAGGTTTCTATATAACCATTACTTTTGTATAAACTTGAAATCAAATACTCTTTCACTCTAGGGCTCCCTTGATCAAAACAAACACTTTGATCACCCAACAGTGATAAACTGAATCAGTTTCCTCTTCTCACACCCCAAAACCCCAACAAAACCCTTTTCGTCTCTCTTCTTCAACAGCATTCTCTTTTCGTGTTTTCTCTTCTCAAGTGATATACCATCTCCTGTGCTCACATTGCATTTGCATTTTTCTCTTCATTTCTTGCAGGTTGTTGAAGAAGTGGTGATAAATGGGTTTGAGAAAGGAAATTTCAAAAACACATTTTGATTTTGATCCAAATTTGTTGATTCTTGAATGTAAAAGTTGAATACCCATGACAGAATTTGCTGTTTTGCGTGTAATGTTGCATGTTCTGTGTCTTGATTGATGGTGGTTGTGGTTTGATTGTGTCTGCTGTTTTGGGGTTTGATTAGTTTTGTTGGGTCTTTGATTTTGTTTGTACATTTTGAGTGAGATTTCTTTGTTAGGGTTCTGCATTGTTATTTCGGGTTTGGTTTATGCTCATTTTTCTGTGTTGTTGAGCGTGTTTGTTCGTAGTTCTTGTTGTTTGTGAGTTAGGGCTCCGATTTCATGGTGTTAGTGTTGTTCTTGGCGATGTATAATGAATATGGGATCATATTGAAAGTCATGCTCTACATTGTCTTATAGGTTGCTTAGATTGTTAGATTAGTATATGTGATTGCAGTTTCTGTTGGTAGGTGTATTCTTTGCTGGTAGTTACTATTCGTGCCTCATGTGTATATCCTTGTTTTCATTTTGAAATTCGAGGAAAGGATCAGGAGTTGGCGGGAATCGAACTCCGAACTATATATAAGACTCTATAAACTGCCACTAGACACGATCTTTGACAGTCGAGACTATCAGACCTTTTGTTCAAGAAGCATAGGTGTTTGACCGTTCTGGATTCCCTCGTTGTTGGCGCTGCTGTTTTAGTGTTTTTTTTTTCAATTTGATAACAATATAGAGGCCTTCGCAGCGGAATTATTACTGTCATGTCGACTCTTGTGGCCCTCCTTAAAAGAAATAAAATGGAAGAAGTTTGATCAATGATGAACTTGGAGAGTTGAATATTGATCTTCAAGCTGGCCTTGCTCGACAGGTGAGTGTTCCCTCAGGACTTCGTGCGGCTGAAGAGAGCAAGAGCACGTTCTCAGAGCTGCAAAGGAAGAAAATGCATCACTACGTGGTATTCGAGATTGATAAGCAGAAGTTAGAAGTCGTCGTAGAGAAGACAGGAGGACCAGAAGAAAGTTATGATGATTTTACAGCTTCTTTGCCTGAAGAAGACTGCCGCTTTGCAGTGTACGACTTCGAATTTGTGACCTCTGAGAACTGCCAGAAGAGCAGGATCTTCTTCGTTGGATGGTTAGTTTCTGACTTTCTATCAGTCTAGACATAAACTGGCTGTCGAATTGATTTGAGCGGTTAGATTTTCATCTGTTTCATTTAAATGCCTTGTATGCTGCCTCAATCTGGTTTCATTATAGTCAAGCATTCATGTTTTTCAAGTTACCGCTTCGCTTCTTTCTTTTTATGTTAAGGTCACAGTAAATCCTCCGTCATCGGTAACATGTTTTCTTTAGGCTGTGATTCGATGTTCGGTATGGGAAAATGAAATCATTATATTGGTGTAAATCACTATATGAAAAAACTTGAGATGCCGTGAACATGTTAAGATAAATAAGGTCCCCTAGATGGGTGTGCATCCCACTGTTTATGTCCATGTTTTGCGCATCTGGTAATATGTATTAAAGGCGCCTTGTCTTGTATTGATTATTGCTCATATGCATGCCTTCTCCACCTCGAAGACGCTGTTTCTGTTATGCTGGTTGTAAATTATCATTCTGGTCCAATGGAGTTGAACTGAACTTTGAAGTGTATCTTCAAAGAGTATTGCTAAGGTTCTTCACTATGATCTCATCAAATGATTGTGTTTAATCCCTTGTGAGTTTACAAATGATACCGATTTTATTATGGAAAAAGTGGGAATGCCGTGAACAACTTAAAAAACCCGGTAATGTCGAAAGATCACAAGTTTTGCTTCTGCAGAAAAAAAGCTCTCTTTTCTTTTCCTGTAATTTTAGCTTCTTTTTCTGAATTCTATATTTGGCTATGCACTGCTTTCCTCCCCTTTCCACCGGCAATATCAAACAACCCCTCGAATATGTTTACATATTGCAAGAAGATGCTCCACTGCTCTATGATGTAATGAAGAAGACATTACAAATTTCTTCCAGGTGCCCATCCGTGGCGAAGGTTCATTCCAAGGTGCTGTATGCCGCTTCCAAGGACAGATTCAGGAGGGAGCTCAAAGGCATTCATTACGATATTCAGGCAACCGATCCTACTGAATTGGAACTCCAAGTGCTCAGACAGCGTGCTACCTGATAGGATCAATGGACTTCAAGCTTCAGCATTGCTCAAAGGAATCACTTGGTCGATGTTTTGCTAGATGAAACACTTACTGAATATGTCTAACGCTCGCATAGGATGCTAGATTCATATACGTAAGATGTATAGAGGGTATCGTAGAAGCATTCATCACTGTATAGATCCGTGTTGATATGATTTTCCACAGGTGATGTAGTTTTGGTTGTCGGTATCGGCTAGGTAAGTGATGTAACTGCACCTTTTGGTTATCCTGAAGTAGAACGTCCTCACGCCTTGTATGTTTTTCTTCGAGGCTATTGGCATGATGGCCAATGTAAATGATGCAATTAACTCATGGTCATTGGGTCGTGACTGTCGAGGGACTTATCGTGTACGACAATCAATTCTCAAAGTTCTTGACAAGTGATTTTCTTCGTTGGAAATTTGTATTTCGTTGTAGATATGGGTAAGGTGTCATCGTGTTACGGGATGAGCATAAGACGAAGAAGTTGAACAAGAAAGAATAATGCACCTTTGACATTGCTAATATAGTGGGTAGAGTCAACAAATAATGTGGTCGACCACGATGAAGATAATCAAAGCATGAACGAATATTCATCCTAATATGTTCCTCCTAAGCAGTCGGGAGATTTCATCATTATCAGCAATACAGTCAAGTCGACAACTAGTTTTTCACTCTTGCAATAGATAGATATTAGTTGATCTTATAGGCAAGACACTGAAATTCGTAAAATAGGATCGATATTAGTTGATCTTATAGGCTAGGACACTTTAGTTTACGAAACAGCTTCAGTGACCTAGCGATGTCTCATGAAGTGGTCAAGTTCTCCTTTAAAACTATCGCATCGCCGTCAGGATTTAACTGGTGACGCACACAAGCTAGTCCTGAAATACTCGAAAATCAGCCATCGACTCGCAACATTAGATTGCGTTCCGAGTTTCATATATATATATATATATCTAAGCTTCCAGAAAATAAGAATGATACGGCTTTCAAGTTCATTGCATTCATCATTTAGAAGACTATTCCATTTTCGTCAAAAAGTAACAGTACAGCAACAGATAGCTACTAATTGTGAAAAGTACGGAAGTTTTCTATGATTTGAATAAGCACTAAAGAGAAACAAAATGCTTTTAGACAAGCTTTATAATGCCAGGATGCAAAAGCAATCAGAAAACGGTGCCTTTATTCCCATATAAAGGCTGCACTCTCGTATCTGCTGCTGTTGCAATCTGCAAGACAAAAGCTCCCTACGGGAAATGAAGGTATGATGTGAGTAGAAACGATTAGACCGGGACGGTCCGTTTGTCGTACTGTCCCATCTCCTCCCCATCGTCTTCGTTTTCACCGGACATTTCCTCGAGAGACTTGCCGTTTGATTCAGGCACCAGGAATGTGAAGAAGAATCCCAGAACACAGATACCACCCAGGATCATGAGCGAGTTCCTGACTCCAATACCGTGGGGGTAGCCAGTGTCGGTTGTACCATGTTGGTTCTGAGCCAAGTACAAGAACCCGAATGCTCCGACGATAGCCCCTGCCTTCCCTGATGCCGCTGATATGCCGTGGCAAGTAGACCTCAGACGAGCTGGGAAAATCTCTGCAGGCACCACGAAGGTCGTGGCGTTGGGGCCAAAGTTGGCAAAGAAGAAAGTGAGGGCGTACATCACGATGAACCCAATCCGGTTGTCAGGATGAGTCCAGTGGGTGTAAGGGATTGCCAAACCGAACATGAAGACAGCCATCATTGCGAAGCCCATGAGCTGGATCTTGAACCGTCCAATGATATCAATGAATGCCACAGTGAACCAGTATCCGGGAACCGTACCACAAAGACTGATCAAGGTTTGAGCCCTAGCCACCTTGAAGAGCTCCCCGAGAGCGCTCATGGATTTTGCCGCAGGAATCCATCCAACGGCGCTGAAGATGTCTTTCTGGAAGAGGTTCTGGCTGTAGAAAGCAATATCGAGGAGGAACCAGGTGGTCATGGTTCCAAGCAAGTGAAGCCCGTGTCGCTTGGCAAACTCCTTGGAAAAGAGACCGAATTCATTGCGTGGTTGGCTTGTTATCTCATCCACTTTCTCTTGCTCATCTGCAATCTCGACTTGTAGCACTTGGGCCATATCAGTGGCTGCCTGTTTTGCGTTCTTGGCAACTAGAGCAGTATAACGGGCAGTTTCGGGCATCTTCATCCTGGAATAAAAGGTGAGAATTGCAGGAACAGAACCAAACATCAAGATGATCCTCCATACAAAATCAGCCTCGGGGACAAGAGACGCTGCGGGGTTCTCTTCAAATGATGGGGCAGGATACTTGGCCTTGAATGCGGAACCGACGATAAGGGCAATGATCCCGCCTGTCAAATTCCCGAAACCCTGCATGGCGAACACTGCAGCAATGAACGCACCGCGAGTCTTCTTATTTGCATACTCCGACATAATGGTGGCAGAAAGCGGGTAGTCACCACCTATGCCGAACCCAAGCCAGAACCTGAAGAAGCAAAGGGTGGCCATAACCCCTTTTGCTTCATGACCAAAGGACAGGCCAGAGGCAATGGAGCAGCCGATCATGAGCATGAGGGTCATCCCGTAAACACGCTTCCTTCCCATCTTGTCACCGAGCCACCCAAAGAAGAGTTGTCCAGCGAGGGTGCCGCAGAAGGCGACACCATTGACAGACGCAGCGACATTTGGAGGCAAAGAGCCAGGACTCCCAGAGCTGATATCGGTGTAGTATATCCGACCAAGCAGCTTCGTTACAAGGGAGATGCTGAAGAGATCGTACGCATCTGTGAAGAATCCCATACCAGCGATGATGATTGCCGTGAAATGGTACCATTGTGTCTTTGCCACATCAAGTGCATTGAGCACCTGGAGTTGATCCCCAGCCATTTCTTGTTACCCCTTTAGCTCGATGCTAGCTAGCTGTTTTCGACAAAAAATCTTACCTGAAACAAGATCACAGACTATATCAGCATTCAGCAGACAATATATATCATGTCACCAGTGTTATCTGTATAAATGTTAGCCTGGAAACAACGATCTGGTAACGACGATCTAGATACATGCTTCAAATTTATTCTACGGATCAGTGCATACATTATCACAAAAGAACAAGTCCAAACCACTTCACTTGTTGGTTCGAAACACAGATTTCACATGTGTAAGAACAAAAAACATTCACAGATGGGAACCGTTTGCTGTTAGTAGGCAAAGACAAATGAACCTGGACCAAAAGTCGACAAAATATTAGAAGACAAAACCATGAACAATAATTTGGCCAGTGAGACAAGTTTATGCATCATATTCAAGCCAAGCAGAGACCATACCATCTCTATCTTTCTTTATTCAAAGTAATCTTTGATTAGGCAAGAAAAAGCAACCGATTTTCATCAAAACGGTCTATGAGGCGATAAAGGTCGGTCCAAAAGTTTGGATGAAAAACGACGGCGACGTGATAATGTAACTAACAACTTGCACTCCAATCCTTAGATCATTATGAATATAATAAATTATCTATCTAATCGACCCACATGATTCGACCTCGATCCCGCCACACATATTAAGTTGTTTAACCTATCCAATAGACGCAGGACTTGTTACAACAGATTTTCACGAGCCGAAACTTCTAAGGTTTGGTGTGGAAAAGACAAAGCACTTTGTGACGAAAAAGCAAAATATCAACGGATTATTGGTCAAGTGGGTTAGCCAAAAATAATTGATTGACAGATACTATTGGCAAAGGTATCAGGGCAAAAATAAAAAACAAAAGACAACTTACACCAGCACCATCCACTATACAATATTACCCACTGATGATCTATGCTGACACCAGAACTTACTATATGTGCTTCCTAAAACAATATACTTTTGACTTATGGGCCGACTCTTTAATTACCGTGTGACATATAGAAAAATAGTCATACAAAAACACTTATAAAAACTTTCACTTATAAAAACTTTCATTTGAAGAAGCGTTTGTGAATCGATTTGACCGTTTAAGCAACTGTGAAATATTAGTGATGCATAATAAAGTACATGCAGAAGTTTCAACGGATTGAAACATTGAAATTTGGGATATTGGGATGCAAGAAGGTCCAAAGATCAGATCAGATTCAAACATGGGGACCTTATTTGACCAAGACATGACGCAATTTGGAATTGGATAGCACCCCTACATCAATTAAATTCATGCATGGGCAGTATTCATTTGGCTTGGAATTCAATGCTCAAATGTCTTAACACTATTCCAACCTATGCCTCAAATTTTCATCTCACAATTAGTTAGTAGTCCAAACCCGTAATTATTTTCCATTGTTCATAGGGTGGATATTAGTTAAGTAATTGATTATTTGTTTGAAAAATGAGGTAAACAATAAAAACCATGATAAAAAAAACACTTTTTTTTAATAGTTGAAAAAGACATTTTTGTTCAAACTATGATACTTTTAGTCATGCTTTTTCGTGACAATGATTTCTAAACCAGATAACGTTTTCTATGAGAAACATAAACCACGAATCTAGAATCTAAATTAACAATACCAAATAAACCATTATTGATTTCAGATATCAAATGAGACTGAAACTAATTAAGCTGATAGAAGTTAAATCTGCATATTCAAATTAATATGGGATCTCATTAATTATATGCCTGAAAGCTGATCTCGAAAATATGAATACTTGCACGATCAGTAAATGATCTTATTAAAAAAATTAACCATTAAACCAGCTGTTTGTGTCTGTTTTTCTAGTATAAAGATTAAAGCAGCTTTTGAAACCAGAGGGAAAAAATCTCAGAGATTTACTATATCTGCATTTTCCTCGGTTTCCCTGTCTGTTTCAGCCCTACAGCCCTACATCCATACTAGTATTATTACTCCTACTTTATTATTTATTTTTATTTTTATTTTCTTGTTCGCTGTGCGTTTGATTCAATTCCCCAATATTATGCCTGCAACATACGCTGAAAGATACTCCCTGATGTAAAACAGAAGAAATTAACGCTGAAAGATTACAACATATCACTAACCAGTCAACATGATTCTAATACTGATATTTTCAACTTTTTAAAATTATTGTAACATTTTGATTTCATACGCACGGTGATATATAATTTAATTTGATACGCATAGAATTATTAAACGATATTTTTTTATAAATTTATTATGAAATATGAATGATTACGAAACCATCCGATATAATTTAATATTAATATTTATATTTATAAATATAAAATAAAATAATTCAATATTATAAAAATTGTAAAACGATGATAGTAATAACTTAAAGATCGAAGACAAATCCTTCAGAAAAAAAAACTTTTATATAACATGTTGTACAGATATCTTAATCACCACATATCTTAAACATATACGGAGTACCATAATAAAAAGAAATCAACAAAAAAAACATATGCTAACACACAGCAACAGGCTCACAACAAAATCATCAAATCATGTATGATAAATAAAAAAATCAAACAAATGCAGCGAAAAATCGACGAAACAGAGCATCGAAATCAATCCGCTCACCTTACTCGTTCTTCTCCGATCGAACGGACTCGATAACAAGAAATCGCACCGACGCCGATGAATCGTACAAGTTCGTTTTGTCGTCGAATTTGGAGACTGAATTGATTTGAGAGAGGAGAGGGAAAGAGAGGTGAGAATGTGAGGAGAAGTGGGAGGGCCGCAGAGAGGTTGGTTTTATAGATACAGAAGATAGGGGCGGGGAGTGTCGACTAGGGTGGGGCACCAGCAAGAAGAACAATGTGAACTCATGTGAACTTTCTTGGAAAAACAAAATGAAATTGAAATATCTGAACAGAATATTCTATAGAATAATTGGTATATCTAGGAAGGTTTCTTGCATTTTCCGAAATACACGACACAGGATTTTGTTCGATTTGGTGAATGCATGTAAGAATTTGGGTGTGTAAAAGTTTAAAAAAAATTGTTAGACAAAAGATGATGTTAATTCTGTATCTTTTTAATCTTGACACCTAAAATTAAATAAATAAAAAATAATAAATTTCTAAATGTGTTTTAAAATATTTCGATCATTGTGTTTTTATAAAGTAAACTATTTTATCATTGTTATTATAAAAAAAAACTTACATTTTATATCTATTGGTGCAAAACAATTATGACCGTACATACAAAAGGTCCAATAAAAAATTCAACACCATTAAGTCAAGGTTCTATTAGAATAACCCAATTGACACCTGATGGATAGGTAGTTCTCACATCTTTTAAGGTGGTGTCAAATATCCATCATACAAATGATAAATATTACTCTATAAATATTATCATTTATTAAGTTTTTCTTGGATCCTAACTTTGTCATTTCAATCATCTCTAGTTCAAGATTCATTTAGGCATCGCAGTTGGTCCCCGAGGATCTCACCTCGAGTCCGACCAACCGAGCTTATTATTTGTGATCCGTGTAGATTTCTACGTCTGAAGCAGGCCTAAAACATCTGATTCAAGCAGACCTCCGCCTGGGCTTGAGAAGCTCAGGCGCAATTTTCGAACTCAGACCCCATTACCCGAGTTCGGCACAAACAGTTTGATGCTCATCATGGGATCAGGTCCAGTGACATGAAGTCTCCAAAGTGCTCGGGACAAGGCACAACAAGCCCGTAGTAATAATCAATAAAGACCGTCCCGACTCCCCTTCTTTTAAGCAAGCCAAGAGGATAAGGTGACAGGACCTGGAGAAAATACAAAAGCAGTGACGGTCGAGATGTTCAACCAACTCCGACTCTAATTGGAGGAGTGCACCTCTGTCATCATGAGGACAATGGCTGACCTCCTGAACCAAAGGTTGCCTCCGCCTCAGGTCAGGGCAGGACCTAGCGTTCAGTCCGAGTTGATTCCACTGTTTCGGGACCAACACAGGACGATACCCCAGGCCAAACTTAGGCATTACCTGAACCAACACAACGCTCCGCACACTCATTCCCACTCAATCATTCTTCTCGCGGAGGACCTGAGGAGCCTCCTCAATTCAAAGTTGGCCGACAACCGTCCCCGAGAAGAATCAAAGAGGAAGGATGCAACACTAGACCCAACACATGAATTGAAAGAAAGGGTCAAGGAGCTCTTCAAAACGATCAAAGAGACACCTCGAGACCCGACGCATGAGGTCGGACTGAGGGTGAAAACGCCCTTCAGTTCAGAGATCAGTAGAGAAATCCCTCATAACGAGTTTAAAATGCCTATGACAGAGTATTAGAATGGAACACGGAATCCCTTCGACCATATCCAAACCTTCTAGATCCTCGTGAACCTGTACGGGACGTCGGATGGCATCACATGCGATGTCTTTCCGACCGCGCTCAAAGGATCGGTTCGGGTATGGTTCAATGGGCTCCCCTTGGTGTCTATCGGATCATTCGAGGCTCGGGTCAAAACGTTTATCGTCAAATTTATAAATAGTCGAAGGATCCAACTGATCTCTCAACACCTCTATGAGGTAAAGCAAAGTCCAGACAAAAATAGACAAGGGGTTAGAACTCGATCAGAAATAGTCCCAAATTAATAGTCCCGAGTTAAAAAGATAGCAAGGTTGGGACCCATCGAAGTCATGGTTCACCAACTCCTCCTCTGTCAAAATATCCTCGCAGAGTAATATCTCTTTTCTCAATGGGGTCTTCTTCCATTCCACTAAAAGGTTGTAAGCCTCCGTCTTGACGTTGGTCATCTAGGGCCTCTTCAAAGCCTTGATGTTCTGGCTCTCGACCCACCTACTTCAGAAGGGACAAGCCAGACCATCCTTATGTTCCGCCAAAAGGAACTTGGACTTCCAACCCTTATGCTCATCGGGAATTTTCTTCACTAGTTTGAGATAAGGGATGGAAGTCATGCTCAACCACCCGATCCCATTCTGACTAATGTGGAGAAAGTTGAAGAAACGTCAAGGTGAGATAGCAGACTCGGCGACCCTGACTTTGAGGTAGAAAGGGAAGATTTACCACATCATATTGGAGGTGAACTCGAAGGGAGGAAGACACATAAAATGGAAGATGGACTCTATGAATGGATGAGGTGAAAATTCAAACCCCCCATCTAACATGTCGATAAAAAAAGGAAGGAATTGAGGGTAAAAAATGAGAATTCTGTGTTTTTTCGGGGGAGTTAGAGTTCAAAAGTCTCCCCAACTCGGTAGGAATCGGATATGAGAAGGGCAGACATGACAGTGAGGGTGGTAAAATACTCGTCGAGACACTTAGGGTTTGCCCGACTTCGTTCAGGAGCAGGTCTCGAAGGACCGACTTTGGGAATAGGCTCGGGATTAATCCTAGAGGTCGTCTCCCTCTTAAGTCTAGACTTAGCCCCGAAAAACTCAGGGAACTTTTCCGTATACCTTCATCCCCAGAGGGTGCCTGAGGCAACGCGGCTACCCCATGTCGAGACTCCTCCCCCTCCGAGTTCGAAGAAGACGAAGACGCCCCTCTCCCTGAGGTGGACGGTGTCTTTAGGCTAGAATCATTCATATCCTGGGGAACCCTTCAAAACCTAAATCTCCTATACAGAGGGACGTGCTCATCAGAATTCTCACTATTTGTTCGGGAGTCCATTTTTACCTTGAAGATTGGGGAATGAGAGAGAAACTGAGTTCAGGAGCGGACTGAGTTCAATAGATAAGAGAATGAGAATGTAAAATAAATGGGGAGGAACAACCCCTTAAATAAGGGAATGGACCACCTCCCCTAATGGGTTTTTGGCGAAAAAATCAGGAACTGGCCACTCAGGAGTTGACAGATCATCTTTATATTTAAAGGGACGCGTACATTGATTGATAGGACGTTATAGTTCTGTCATTATGATGCTCCAGTCAATGCTATCCTTCCCAATGTGACGTTTGGAGTTCCGTAATCATTAACGGCTTCGAGTTCTGAGACCAAATGAGATTCAACTTTATCCACTCCAGAATAGATAAGGCCCAACTCGGTCGAACCCTCAATCTTATCCACTCCCAAAAGAATAAGCCTCAACTCGGTCAAATCTTCGAGGAGTGTCAAGTCAGTCAACCAAGACCCCGCACTGAAGACTGAGGATCCAAAAGGTCTAAAGCCCAAATGCTGACCTCACTAAGCTTCCGACCTATACTCTCCAATTTGGGACAAGTGTTGGAGCAAAACAAATATGATCATATGGGTTAGAAATCCAATAAAAACTCAACGACATTAAGCCAAGAGTCTATCAGAAAAGTTCAAATACAACTCATGGATGATTAAGTCTCACATTTTCTAAGATGGTGACAAATCCACCATGTAAAGGATGAATAGTATTTTATAGATACCCTCATTTATTAAAGTTTTCTTAGACTCCAACTCTGTCATTTCAGTCATCTTCCGATAAAAATTAACTTAGGCATCAAAATCGGTCCCCGAGGATCTCAACTCTAACCTGACTAACCGAGTTTTTTATTTTCGATCCGTGTAGATTTTTTGTGTCTGTATCAGGCCCAAATCATCCGACCTAATCAGACCCCGTCTAGGCTTAAGAATTTCATACCTAATTTTCGAACTCAGATCTGACTTTTTGAGTTCGACACAAACAATATCAAAAAATAATTGTTCCATTTTATTATCCGATGGCAAGGACTTTGAGATGGCATATTCTCTTCTTCTTCTTTTTTTCTCCTTTCCCGATTGCAGTGAAATTGCTCTCTTGGACTTTTATTTCGTTTTTCCCCGTTTCGGATTATGAAATTGCTCGCAGTCAACGCTTCTCTGTTCTCTCTTGTTTACGTTAAACATCCAAAATTGCTTTGTTAGTAGTTTATGACTTAAGTAATGTGGGCATGAAATTTACAGTGTATCCAATACTCTTTTATCTCCTAAACTTTGCTTAAAGCATGTGTCTAAATGTGTAGTCTATCAACAAAGTGGATTAACAGATATCGTGACACATCTGATCATAGATGTATTTATTTCAAATCAATAATCTTAGGTTACAGCACAGCAAGAGAAGACATGCACTTAACTATTGTTTTTGTTTTCCCTTGTTTAATGGGAAATATTATTTCCAACGCGGATTTGTTATTGTCAAAACATATTGTGAAAGAGAATATTTTAATCAAAAAAATATTTATTAATGTATTATCTTGAAAGAATTAAGTATCGTCTTAAAAATATCATCGTATGATCGAGTGATGACATAAAACACACATCAGTGAGTTTTTCAAATATTTTCCATATACTCTACGAAAACGTGTGAATAGCTAGTCGATCTATGTTCTATGGTCAGCAAATTAAATTAGCAGAGTATCTAGCTGACTACGATGAAAGCATATTCTCTAGTTCTTCGGCGTGTTCGCTGCGTAATTGCCTCGCCTCTTGGACTCAAATTTGTTCTTTCTTAACTTTTCTTATAACAACAATAAATGAAATTACTTATAAAATTGTGCAGGTCAACGCTCAATCGATGATCACAAGCTTCCTCGATGACCGCCGCGCGTCTCTGGGTGTGCTATGCGATAGCGTGCTGGTTTTCTTCTTGACATCAAACTTTGCCAAGTATATTCCATCCATAATATCTAAGGACACGTATACAGTTTTTTATTGATATCTTAATATGTATGTGACGTGATTTTATTGAATTATGACTAATAAACAAAAGATAATTTTAGAGTTGATTTGATCTAATGACGATTGGAACTTCGAGTGAATGGTTTAAATATCATGTTTAAAGGACGGATATATGCCTTGATCTTTGTTGATGACTTTCAGAAATTTTGATTGCATATTGTGTTTCATGATAAAGGTCCAAGTAATTGGCATTCCTTTTTGGCAATGGTAGACTGGAACCGAAGGCCACCAAAAAGGGTCTAAAACATAAAAGTTTCTTTTGCAATGGATATTGACTCACAGGGAATCTTCTCACAAAATTTTAGATATAGTTTACCCAAAAAAAAGGAAATTCATTCACATTTTTCATCATAATGTACTTATTTGTACTGAATGTTGGAGTATTTGTGCCCATACTGAATGTAAGAGCTCGTGTAGTATCACTTAACCGAAAAGCGAAACAAAAATTTGAAGCAACAACATAACGTGCTACTTATTATGTTATATGTTGGACTTTAGAGTGAATCATGATGCTAGATCATAACACAATTCATCGCCACTCACGTGATATATCTTAAAACACTCGAGTCCGGCTATTCTCAAGAAGCATCCTTCCGTTCTTACAATATTTTTTATTTTGGATTATTTTATAAATCTTGAAACAGTTACTTTATTTTCTTTTGTGAAAATAATTTTATTTTAAAATAATCGTACTATCCGATTATAATCAGTATTATCTTTCTCATTTTTTTTAATCCTTTCAAATCTAACCCACCACAATTATTAAAAATCATAATATATTTCACTAATCAAAATATATCAAATTTAACATATACATAACAAAAATATCCTATTTAACGGTTACATGATATATAGGACCAAGGAATCTTTAATTGATGTAAGAGTACGATTCTTATTGTTCTTTGGGACTGTGCCTAATTTTTTTTAAATCGATTTGATTGATTTAAAGTAACTTGGCAATCATGCATTGTCATAGTCGGTTAATCACGACTCCATAAAGTTTAAGATTTCCTGTGTCCTGTTGTATAGAAAGTACATGAAACTTTTGACTTTATGGTAACGAATAATTGGAAAAATAGTTACAATGTTTGACCAATAGAATTAAAAGCCGAAACCGTGTTGCCCTTTAGGGGCTTGAAGTTACATGTTTGACGTTTGACCAAAAAAAATGTTCGCCTGATCATACTGATGTGGATAATATTTTGGCAAACAATAACATTTTGATATAGATTTCGATCTTGTTAAGAAAACATAGTTCCATGAGATGTGCCTAACTCATAATTTATCCAAAACTTTCAAGACTTCAAGTAGACGTAGAGATATGTCCATTTTACTTTTATGATATGTTGTTTTTTCCATTTAAACATCTCTTATTTCATAGAATTTTCTCATATTAAAAGTACCCATATAACTCTGGTGAAGAAACTAAATGCTTGATCATGCAGGTGAGGATGTTTGAAACCAAGATTACAAATGGATAATTACAAATACTATAATACTAACGGTGCGCTTCGCAGTAAAATATGGTTTGTCATTTGTTGTTTGATGATTTTGTGTAGTTATATACCTAATATAGATTTGGTGATCATATTTTTAGCAAATAAGAGAGAAGACTTTTAAATTTATTGGTCCTTGAAATTAGTAATATATGTCCAAATAAGTCCTTTGTGATTGATGAGCGATTGATGAGATGCAAACATCGTTGAGCATGGATCAATTGATAAAATCAATAAATAAATATATAAGATCGAAGAAGTAATATTTTATTTCTATTATGAGTTCTATTACTTGATACCAATCGATAAAATCAATAAATATATGAGATCGAGGGAGTAATATTTTATTTTTAATGTGAGTTCTATTGCCTGGTACGTACGGAACTTCATCTCGTATGCTGATTAGGATGCATTATAGGTTAGCCTTTACAAGAATATGCTTTATCTTCAAAATAATATCCGCATCTGATTTGTGTAGTTATAAAAATATCTCCGATTATGATATCGTTCACGAGTCCTGCGTCTATTTTCATCTATGTTTCATATCTTTTAGTCAACTTATAAGATACATAACGAGCCAAGAATAATCAACTAGGGAAGGAGGAGCTTACTGCTGATTAGCAAGTTTGAGAATGTAACATTATCTTAAATCCACAAGTTAAAGCACAATGGTCCAATGTTGTCTAGACCATTGAATCTAGCAAACCACGCTATACGTAAATGACAATGAGGATTAATATTGACGACGAGTTTATTCTGTTAAGATGATTATGACTTTACTCGACAAGACCGAGCTCGTGTACAGAGATGTATAATGTACCCCTATCAACAAACCCTAGCTTATGACGTGATTATTAGGACAAAAAATAGTGCTGGTATATTTGGCTGACAGGGGAGAACATACTGTTAGATTATCAAAAGATGTTACTCACTGATAACAAACATCAATATATTAATATATCAATATATATTATTAATTCAGAATACGATATCATGATATGTCACGTATTTGAGGATCAATACATGAAAAAGCAAAACTTTTTGTTTTTCTATTCTTTCCGTTTTTAGATATTATTAATGTCTTTATTTATTCCATGAATTAAGTGTTTCTATATATAAAAAAACAGGAATTTGTATATCACTTATTAAATAGTTGGATTTGTATCATCGAGTAATACAATGACTCATTGAGTGGAATGACTAATTTCAAGAATGAAGAAAAAACGGAATAAACCAAGGATATAAGCTACTTTTTTATTTATTTTAAAGCTCGCATGAGATGTCATTTAAGAATATCATGCGTTATAAATTCATGCTAAAAGACATTCTTCCTTAATATTTTGTATGTATAATAAACAAACCATATTAAATACAACATAAAAAAAGAATGCTATTGATATATTCGATCCAATTATTTATAAATTACTATATTATAATAATTTTTTTATATTAATGTTATCCCCGGCAACTCACGGACTTACAAACACTAGTCTTCTTTTAATCAAAAATTGTGAGATTGGATATATTCCAAAAATATCAAAAAATAATATCTCTATCATGAATATATCAGAAACAAAGTTACTAATATCATCCATTTCACATATCCTGTATTCTTTACCTGCACATAGCCTGTATTTGACCTGATAATTTAGGTCAGTTATCAGAACATAACCTTACCGGGTCCTCAGATTCCTTTTCTTTCTTTCTTTGTTTTTTTTTTTTTTTTTTGGGTTTGGTGAAAGGTCATTTTCCTTTTATACAGGACTGAGTTTGTTGCACTCTCAGTTTTCACACACTGAGCTCCATCGAAGATCATCGAACAATGAAGATAATGGTAGCAATCAAACGAGTCGTCGACTACGCCGTCAAAATCCGAGTCAAACCCGACAAGGTAAAACCCTAACCCCAAATTCCCCCAATCAATTTCCCCTCAATTTCCCAAACCCTAATCCTAATTTCCCTAAATTCCCACAGACAGGAGTGGAAACGAACAATGTCAAGATGTCAATGAACCCGTTCTGCGAGATCGCACTCGAGGAGGCGATTCGGATCAAGGAATCGGGTCTGGCGACCGAGGTGGTGGCGGTCAGTGTTGGGCTGGCTCAGTGCGTGGACACGATCCGGACAGGGCTCGCGATGGGGGCGGATCGGGGGATCCATGTGGAGTGGAAAGGGGAGGGGTTGGGATTGGGGCCTTTGAATGTGGCTAAGGTGTTGAGGGCGCTGGTGGAAATGGAGGAGCCGAGGTTGTTGATCCTTGGAAAGCAGGTCGGTGTGGGTTTGGTTTGTGATGGTTTTGATTGGATTCTGGGTGTTTCGTTTTGAAGCTCATAGTTTTCGGGTTTTGATCCCCATGTTGCGTGATTCTCGTGTATTTTGTTCCATGGAGAGTGTGCCGTGTACGAGTCCTGTGCGTGATGTAGAGCGTCTTTTGTGGTTATAGGTTTGTTTTGTTATTTGAAAGATGATTGTTAATTGGTGTGTCGTATTTGCATCACATTATGTCTACCTTTCCAGTTATTTCGGCACTCTAAGTTTGTTGATTAAGCTGCTGATTTCTGGGTTTTTATTAGTTGTTTGGATCATAGAGCCTAGTGTTCTTGTCTGTTGGGATTCCACATCGTTGGATGCTATGAAAGGAGTAGATAGAGCTGATTGAACTGTGTTGCTGGCTCGTTCAAACTTCAATGTGTTTCTGATGCCTTGCCGGGTGGCCGACTGAAATAAAAACCTATGCTTCTGTACAGAACTCCAACTAGTGTTGCAGAAAAATGAAAGCTTAAATGGAACTAAGGATTTGGCCATTTCTTCTTGCTTAGTTTGGTTGTGACGTTGTGTTGGGCAAACAAATCAAACAACCAACCTATGCTCCTAGATGGAAGTCCAACTAGGCAACTACTGTCATAGCCTAATGGAAGCTTAAATGGGAATATAACTATTCGCCCATTTCTTCACCTTCAATGTGGTTATGATGTGGTGTTGAGAAACCAACTCAAACAAACAACATAATCGTCTAGGTTAAATTCCAACCTGGTCTTGAAAGTTCAGAATGGGTCTTCTATAGGTTGGTAACTTGTGCTGTGCTGAACATTGGTTGGCATTTTTGTTTCAGATTTTGATGGAGAATAAAAGCTTCCTTGTCACATGGTGAAGCAAGAGCCTAATCTCTTGGTCTGACTTATCTTTTAGTATCTGTGTAACTGTATGAACCATCAATTGCTGTTTAGTTACATTTTGGTAGACTCATGCCAAACATTACAAGTTTGGTACTGATCCCTATCATCACCCAATGAATCACACTTCCTCGATGGTGGACATTCTCTTTGGTTAATATTGGAGCAAATTTGATGACCCTTTTATAATCCATAATTTTGTATGTAGGCCATTGATGATGATTGCAACCAGACGGGTCAAATGGTGGCAGGTCTTCTGAATTGGCCACAGGGGACATTTGCTTCAAAGGTTTGTCCTGCTCTGAGATGTATCGGAGATACTTTTGACATGAATTTCTTTTTATTACATTTTGGTGAGGGTGTCTTGAGCTCATCCCATCTCCCTTCGCTCCTCATCTTTCCTTTAGTTTCGTAATAGGAGGACATGAAACAGACAAGTTCATATACATATCATACTGAAATGACTGAATTATGTGGCCTGGTTGCCTCAGCGTAAATGTAGTGAACTTTTATTTGATATGTGCTTACTTTGTGTAGCTTGCCACGCTGGACAGGAATTGGAAATAGTGAGGGATTATGACGTATGAACAGGCAAAGTTTTGGGGGTTAGTGTGTAGGCATCTTTGATAATGTGGTTGTACCTATAAAATTCTTAGAACACCAAATTTGCGTCTGGACACAATTTTGATGGAGGGAATCATAAGCATGACGATATTGCCACTATTGTGAAGAGAGGATCTATTAAGTTCTGACTTCCATTCAACATAATATGCTTGATTATTTTGCTTATTTGACACTTTTAACTGTTTTCTAGTAGGTTGTGCTTGACAAGGAGAAACAGACTGTCATGGTGGACCGAGAAGTCGATGGTGGTCTTGAGACATTGTGCCTGGACTTGCCAGCAGTGATAACGTGAGTATCTTTGTGACTGATAGCTGGTTTGGTTGCTTGTTCTATTTAACCTAATCTTATAGCGTTATCTCGCCCATTCAGGCTTTTATCTGCAATACGTGCAATGTGTGCTAGGCTCTGATGTGTGTTGCTGGAGTCGTTTGAAATTTCACACATTCTGGCTTCTGTTCATTTCTGGTTTGGGCTTCCCTTTTGCAGAACCGATTTGAGGTTGAACCAGCCGAGATATGCCACGCTTCCCAACATAATGAAGGCGAAGTCCAAACCCATAAAGAAAGTAACTTTCGAGGATCTGAAAGTGAAAGTTAAATCAGATATTGAAGTTATCCAAGTCACAGAACCTCCGAAGAGGAAAGCAGGTGTCATACTTTCCTCTGTAGATGAGCTGATTAACAAGCTAAAAAATGAAGCTCGTGTCATTTGATCTGCTTCCGACTGGTGTATGCTCGCGCTTTGTGGGTGAGCGAGAGTTTCTTGCACTTTTCTTGCAGTTAGAAGTTCTCATGAACTGAGTTGTAGTTTAACATCGATAAAGCTGCCAAGATATAGAGTCGAATTTGGGTTCATGCTTCGGCATACTGATGTACTGACTTCAATCGGTGATGGCCAATAATTATCAGATGTATTATAAAGAGATGTTGACAGATAAATTTTCATGCCCTTCTCGGCTGTGACATTGCCCATAATTCAAAAGCAGGGTGAATCTGTTACCCCTGTTTTAAAGTTTTAAACTATTTAGTGTTTTGTTTTTTTTTTATTTGGCGACTTTGAAAACGAGGATAACATATGAGTTGATCTCTCCATGCTTCCAACAGCAAGCAAGCTGGTTTTGGCAAAGAATCAAAACCCTACAAAAGTGCAACACATGCTCACACTGGACGCAAATCCTGCATCATACTCATTTTGCATCAGTCATCTACAAGAGCGCTACAAGTTACATGTGCAGGAGCTGTCGCAACAGCTGAATCGCCACACAAAAATGTTCAAAATCCCATCAGCACGACCTAAAATGCTGCCAGGAGCCAAAGCATGATAAGAGACGAAGCGTGGATGGATATCCAGCTGAGGAAAGCCAGTGACACTGAGAGTTGGTACTTGTAATAGCCAGGGGTCAGACCTTGGTCATCGAGGTCATGAAATAATAGCACTGCTACACCAGCTGAGGCAGAAGCCGCAGATAGCGAAAGCATTCCTGTCAGCTGCAGGGCGATCACCATTGAATCATGAAGATGTTGATCAATCAGAAAGGTGTGCTAAGAACAATCACTTGATGACACTTATTTAACCATCTACGTGAATAGTTGAAGCACTAACAAATCACGAAAATGTGACGTTGGTCTAAGTTATATATATGTGTTGGTTTCAAAAATGTTGTGCCATTTACAGAACAATGGCTTTAATACTATAGAACTAGCCTTGAAGAGACCGTAGCCAATGTTTCTCATAAATAAGAAGCAAGAATTATGTAAGGTTGATGAGTTCTGAGAAATCAGAGTCATACCCAGTCACCTACAACAAGAATGCTGACAAAAGCAGGACTGCGGAAATCCTTCGTCCTCGTCATCGCATAAGCATCTAAGCAAGCGAGGCCCAAGCTCCAGATGGATAGAACACCCATAGAAGCTATCAGATAGCTGCAAAACAGCAACAGATAATCACAGTTCAAGTTTCTGGTTGCTAAAACAAGTAAATCGTCTCAAACATGTGAACCCAGCAAGGCACGACGCAAAGTAAATATGGTGCACAAGCGACCGTGGAATCCTAATAGAGCACAGGCTGAAGTAGTGACACAATTTCACTCTAAGCATAGCATGCTGAAATAGTAGTAACAGCTTTAGCCACCTAATCAAAGTCTCTAAGCTCCAATAGATTTTGCAAAACTAACAGGGTCATGAAATCATCCCATTAATAGAGCGATGAAACCCTAGATCATACTAGGAAGTTCCTCAAATCGCTTCCCCAGCCTTTGTGCTTCAAATATCCTCAACCACAAATCTTGACCACCATAATTCAGCCTCCGCTCATCTTGTGTTTTCTTTGTCACCTTTTGCATACATGTTTCAGAACTTATCCAACTCTCAAGATTTCAGTACTATCTTCACTGCCGATATTTGATTCAATCATCAGCACTTCACGCCAAAGGACCATTCCTGTCGAGAATCAAGATCATAGCATTCTCCCTTAACCTTCTCAAGCATTTGTGGGTAACTAAAAACTTCATTCTCAAGCATTTGTGGATAACTCAAAACTTAAGGGCCAGCTTCCATTCCATATGTAACATCTCTGTCTATCCCCTGTCTATTCGAACAACTGAGTTCAATCTAGTGTGGTATGTCTTTTGCTTGTGACAATATACATCAACTCAACCACTTGTAAAATTCTAAACTAAGCAAAATTCCCATATTTGGAAGTCGTCCTCATGTGCAATGTCCCATAATATACAGCCTCCTCCCATGCTAAAGTTGAACAAGGTATAGGTACCGCAGAGTACCAAAACTTCTAAACAAATGATCAATTATCATCATCATAGGAGCAAAAAATTATAGTAGCAAAGACAACCATAATGTAACTTAGAAACCCAAGAAGCGAGTTCAGGGAAGTAAGAAATCAACCGACCACATTGAACCACTACTGCTACAATAGGCCTACAAGCCTGACGTGAACCACCTATTAGCCCAAAAGCCTAATACTTGCACCATCTATAATATGAGTTAACCAAACTCACTCATACACAACAATTACAATCCAGATAACGACTAGTAAAATGAGCCATTACCAGAAAGCAGTGACATTGGAGAACCTGGGAGTGGTAACCATACAAACAAGAGAACAAGCAGCAAAAGTACACTGAGAAACCCTTAGAAGAAGGGCACTCAAAGTCCCTGGTGTCCCAGCAAAGGCTCTCATCTCATCTCTCTCACTCACAAATCGTAAAACCCAAAACCCAATTGGGTAAATTTCAAAATTATAATGCCCATCAACCCATTTCACCCCCAAAGCTTCCCCATTGACCAAATCTCAGAAACCCTAATGATTTGTGAGGCAATTTGATGATACCCAGATGGGTGAAATCAATGATTGATGAAGGAGGAAGTGTAATGATTGTGTCTTGTGGGTTAAATGTGTTGGATTCTTTTGATTCTTCAAGGAATTTTGGGGAGATTCAGTGTTGAGAGGGGAAGCTTGGTTTGGAAGTTGAGTGTACCTTGGAAATAGATCTCATTTTGAGGGCATATTCTTGTGCTTAGACCAAGGTTATATGCATTTTGACATAAACAAAATCAAATTGTGATTAAAAAAAATAATGTCATTTTGAAATTATGTGTTAATGTTGTTTCAATTTATTCAAGTTATATTTTGGGTTGAAAAATAATCTATCATTTGATCAACAATAAATATTAACAAATATTAATATTATATTATTATCTCGATGAGATAACAAAAATATCATATATCAAAAGCTAAAATTTGATGTTTGAAAAAAATATTATTAGAGTTAAGTTTTAGGACATTATAGCTTTAGGACATCATAGCTATATCATGACTTTAGCACTCCATTTACCTTAGGGGTTGGACTTGATCTTATAACATTGATTTCTTGTGCTTTTATTTTTCAGGCAAATTACATTGATTTTAGAGAAAAGGTTTCAGTTCTTTCTTTTATGGTCTTAGTCTCAAGATGGGTAGCAGTACTATGTTTTTTGAGAAGACGACAAGCAAAATGTTTTTTTTTAAGACAGCAATTGGGTTTTGATGACTTTATTTTGAAATTATGAAAATCAAAAATATTTTATAAAATATCTTTTTTCGAAAAAAATGGATCTTAAATTTTGTATTAAAATAAAAAATACAACAAACATAAATTGGAAAACCTTTTTCTTTTTAAATGCTTTTGAAAAATAAAAAAAACAAACATTTTTACATCATTAATTAGTGAAACAAAAAACATAAGATTCCAAACATAGAAACCGTTTCCTCCAACTTTCATTTCATCTAATTCTTTGAGTTCCTAAGCACGATCATACCGTTATGCTTTCCGGTCATTTTCATCGTCAACCACCACCACCCGTCATCATCCTGGTATGCCTATTTAGATGAAGCCAAGCCAAGGCATACCAGGACAATGATAAGGTTGTCCACACCAAAGACGGAAACTCTTTCACTATTCGTTGCATTTAAGGAACATACCATCGACACATGAAGACTGTGATATGAGAAAAGTTTTTTTTTTAACCATTCGATATGAGAAAAGTTTCTCGTTCTTAATAACAAGAAGCAAACGAGAAGACAAAATCAGAACTGAAATCAGATGACGATATCGCTTCAGTACAAAACATATTGCAACAACAACTACCAGAGCTATGCGAGAAATTTCAAGTAGCGCCGACGTGGGAAGTTCGGGTGTATAAAAACAAGCCGCCAATTGCATCCCGTTCTATGCTTTCAGCTTGAAGTGTTCCAACCCAGAAGTCCCATCTAATCCTTTGGAGAAGTAGTAAGCCAAATACTCGTTCGTCGTGGTTTCCCTATAGATTGGAGGATTTTCTTCGGACAGCAGTTCTTTTATTGGTCCATAAACTACATCAGCCGCCTCTCCCGCTCCCAAGTTCGTTCTGAAGAAGCTAGCTACTGAAATTCTTGGGCCAATATTTTGCGCGATTACTCTATGATTCACGCTCTTGAACCTGTCGTTTGTTATTATCTGCAGAAGTCCATCGAACTTGTATGGTTAACCAGGGATTTTGACTACAGAAAAGGATATCAGCAGAACAAAAATTGATGTATATAATCGAAGTTAGTTGCCTAAGGGGCAGGCATTGGCAAAAATAAGCTACCTGCATGAGATTGCCTAGGTTTATGACAAGAGCACCAGGAACAGGAGGAACATCGACCCATTGGTTCTCGTGTAGCACTTGGAGGCCACCGATTTGGTCTTGAAGAAGTACGGTAAGGAAATCAGCATCAGCATGGCTACTGGTGCCTATTGCTGCTTCTGGCTGAGGGCAAGCTGGATAATAGTGACCCGAAAGGAATAGTCCTTCAGTACACCTCATTTCCTTGAGATGGTCCGAGGGAAGGCCGAGCGACTCAGACAGCAGTTCGAACAGAACATCGCCCAAGTCAACGACGTGCTTCGAGTATTCGATTATGATATCCCTGCAAAAAGGTTAAAAAGGAACAACAATTGATTCCCGAGAAAATTTCTTATGCTACCTCTATCTGACAGCTTTTCTATTTATCCTTTAGTTAGATATGAAAAAGATATCTCCGCATCAAAGCCGATGCCGAGTATCAAGCTGCAACTATTTAATCTAATAACCTCTGAGCTAATCGCAAGAGTTCAGCTTCAGTCGAGTTGTTTGACACTAATACTCAGAGAAGACAAAATGAACCAAAGTTTTCAAAAGTTAGCGGCGATAACACCACTTGTCTCGCAGGCATTGGACAGGAAATCTTAGGAAGTTACGGTCAAGGGTCAAGGAAAAGCAGAAGTGAACAAATCATTTACCTGCAGACCTCCGGCAACTGATCAGGAGGCGGCGAGCACGGCGCAATATCACAAGCAATAGTATCCCTCCAATTCACAACAACACCTTGATACAGATCAAAGTTAGAGTTATACCGAAACCTTCCCTTTCCCATTTCCCGCGAATAATATGCCTTCTTGACCTCAGTATCTTGCTCGTGAAATCTCCTCACACCATCAATCATCTCATCAAGTACATTTCTCGGAATCCCGTGGTTCACTACCTGGAAGAAACCCCATCCCTCGCCGGCCCCACGGATTTGCTCCACCACCGCCGCCCTCGTCGCTCTGAGATCTATCAGGGGGATGGTGGAGTTCGTGTTCAAGGAGAAGTGATGCATGGCTCGGTGTTCTGGACTGAGAAATATCCTTGGGATTGTTTTGATGCCTGTGTCTACTAGTCCCTTCACTCCCGCTTTCGTTTCGTCGAAGGCTTTGAGTTCTTGAAATCGATCATAGCCTTCTGCTTCCCCTGCCTTTTTAATCATCATCATCATCAAAAAGAAGAACAAGAACTTGTTCTTCCAAGGTTTCTGTGGTTTTTGGATACCCAAAGTTGATGGCTTTTATCTATCAGAAAGAAAAACAATGTTTATGGCTTCATATATATATGAAGCCGAGTCATATAAGGCAACTGTGGTGCTTAAGCAGACAAGGAGAAAATAAAGTTGTCCTTGACCATGACAAGGAATGCAACTTTGTATTCTTTTGAACTCTACCGAGGAAATCTTTAAAGATATATCATCGTTATCATCTGGAAAATGCTCCTCGTAACAATTTTTAAATATGAAACGGAAGGACAGAATGTAAATAGAACAGGTAGAACAAAAAAAATTCGAGCTATATCACATCCGTACACGACGTATTGCAAGATCAAGACCGAGAAATGCCAAGTTCCTTTTTTTAATGTAATCAAAAGAATATAACAATTATTTATTATTAAAGAAATGCCAATCCTGACTTCTCCACAGGTGAAAGGTCATGGAAAACATAAAAGTTGGCACAGAAAGCAAACTCTCGATTAATGGGAATTAGGTTTGGTTCCCGACTGCCAAAGTTGTCCCATCCTACGTTCGAGAGTAAATATGAAATATTCTCGAAAATAAATGTAGACAATGGTCTAACGTAACTCGCATTCGAAAGATCCAGAACAGCTTTATCTTTCGGTTATCGTAGCTTGTCGAGGGAAGCAGCTTCATAAGTACTAGAGTCGTGACACAATACATATTGTCATATCATCTAACAATGTGTTTGAAATAAATCTCATTAAAACTGTAACATTCATATCGGATTATTTAGATTAAATTATAAATAAAAATGTATCTGAATTCATAAGAGAAAATCTTTGATCAGGTTATAAAGATCATATAGGGTTAAGATATCTTCCAATTGATACACACGTTAGGATTTCTCTTTTAACGATGGAAGGCAAAAAGATCTAACATATCTTCAACCGGAGATCATAACGCTTATATATATAGTGGTTCTCATCCCTAAACTTGTCTCTACACAATTAAACCTTATAATTTATAAAACGACATATTAATCACTTAATATTAATATCCATAGGACCATCAATATTTAGACGAAACCGTAAAATAACATATAACATATAATTAATCCGATAATTAAATTATTCATGTATACGCTTCACTGATCAACACGATGAACATCATTAAGCTGATTATAATGGAAGGTTCATTCAGCACAACAAAGAATACACTCCACCGAGCGAAAGTACATAAAACCCGTGTAAGTAGAATCAGCTGCCAATGCTTGCTATGTTGATGCTTGGATGCTTTTCAAAGAAAAATCCACATCTACACATTTGGAGAGGGAGTTCTCTGGATATTTGGTGGTCGTCGTGTCCATGACTAGAGGCGGAATATTAATCCGCTGATTGTCACGGAGAGCTTGATGGTCGCAGAGTTGGTCCTGAAGTACATTGGTGAGGAAGCCAAGGTCATGCTTGGCTGCAGGTGGCAATAGCTATATCAGGTTCAGGGAAGGCTGGATAACAGAGCCCCGCACGAAAAATCACATGGATTGCATACCATGTCCTGGATAACTGATCCTCCCAGGGTTGATCGAACAAAGCAATCACCAGCATAAGCCGCATAAAATGCTAGTTCCAATAAAATTATAACCGTTTTAGACAAAATTGATATGAAACATTAATGATAATATAACCTAACCGTTGATGTAATTTATTGTATCTTCAACTGACTGTCAAATCTCCTCAAAATACTTGTTGAATAATACAATTAGTTAGTTAATGGAGACAGTGGGAGTACCATTGATGGGAAGCACGCACTAGAATAATCGCATTATCATCAACATGCTGATATTAGGCAGGACTAGGGTGTCAAGACAACTTTTCCGCAGAAGTGAGTTCTACAGCACTGAGAACGCTTTCAACAACATTGTTTACGCGACTTCCTTTCGCCTTAATTCCAACGGCAATTGCTGTCCTCATACCAACTAGCTCTCCCAACCGAAACGACCCCTGCTTGTGATCCTTAACAAAGAAGATCGGCACATCTCTCGAAGCAGCCAAACTTGGTAGATGCCTTATGAGCCATCTAGGATTGCAATCCCATGCAACAAAAACCGCCTGTAGACAGATCGAAAACCCACAACCTGGTTTCTGCTGATCTCCGTTCTTGACGGAAGGAGGCACTCTTTCGAGAACCCGTGTCACCTCATTCACCCCAACCGCAAACTGTTGCTTGAGCCATAACTTATCAGGCAAACTCTTATTCAAATCTCTTTCCACATCTAGCTCTTTTTTTATGGATTGGAGAAGGTAAGATAGACGCTCCCCTTCGAAGCAATCAAAGTTGCAAGGCTCAAGTTGATGGGGCAGTTTAATGATTGTATCCTTGGTTTTTTTCTTTCTAGGCATCTTGATCCTCTTCTCTTTCGTCCCCAAATACAAAACCTTCGCTGTCGCAGTGCAGGGCGGATCAAGAAACAATAGCTCCTTCCGCAAGTTGTCCCTACAGCGAGAGCACAAGTGTTAGGATTCACAGCAAAGGATGCAATTCACGGCGGCACGGTAGCATAAGGGGAAAAAGATCAACTGTTCACACGACGACAATGCCTGTTAAAAATCACAGCATCTCTTGTTCACGGCACTCTCCCAGACAAATACTAACCTCTGATTCGAGACAACAAAACAAATATTTGCCCCACAAATTTTCATCGTATAGTATTGCTGTGTTTCCAGGCCAACGGTAAGGCGTAATTAGCTTGGACTATTGACTAGTATGAAATCAAAAAAACAACCTTAACAAACCAAACCATTATCTGAGAGAGTTTCGCCGTAAAACAGCCAGAAAAGAATATCATTCACATCACAAGAATAAAACTCTTAAGACACGATTTGTCATGACTATTAAGTACTCTATTTCGGGCAATACTTGATTATCAAAAAAATTTATTAAGGCAAAACTTTTCATAAAATATCAAAAAATTATTATCAACAACCACCCCAACGACAACAATAAACCCAACTCTTCCGTCCAGGACATAGTCTGACGGTAGGATGCAAACAATCAAAACAAGCATCATCTCCTATGCAGTATACTTCACTAACTCTTCTCTTAAATGCTACCCAAATCACTTGATATTTTTTTTTTCACTATTTGAAAAAAACTCAACACACGACGGTAATCCCTCGAAATTCAACGAAAACCCTCGAGATACTGTACCCGTTATGCAAGACCAGAAAATTCGTTACACTGTTGCACAGACTATTTATTCATGCTGTTACCAAAAAAATCGATAGATCTAACAATCAGCAACAGAACGATAAAAATTTATGATTTGGGATTGAAGGAAGCAGCTTGTTAGAGCTTAATCGAGATTCAATAAATAAAAAAATTGAAAGGTAGATGACAAGCACAACATTATAGATAAGAGATTAAAAAAAAAAAACAATAGAAGAGAAGAATCTTGAACATCACCAAAAGCAACCAAATCTACTGCAAACGACAATTAACAAAAGGGGCCGCTTGAAGCTCCTGCAACACAAAATGGGGAAAGATAGTCAAGAATCTTAAATGAGATGGATTCAGCCAATTGATGCCAAATGAAAGATTCATAGACAAAGGGGAGAGTACGCAGTGCAGGAGACGGAGATCGACTAGTGCGGCGACAGAGCAGCGGATTGGAGTGTAGGAGAAGAAGGTGTGGAAGTGGAAGAAGTAGTACTGTTGACGACGGCAAAGGAAAAAGATTGGGGTTGAAATTAGGGTTCGATATATAAATATTAATATGGGATAAAGAGGAAACGAAGGGTTTATTTTTTAAAACAAGTATAATATATAAAAATAAGATTAATTGATAATTTTTATGTTATTTTTTTGTTAAATAAAGTATTTGTTGAAAAATCTAAAAAAATCGTATAAATTTAATAATTTATACGTCCAACAAAAATGATAATATTTTGACCGAAAGATTGCCGAGGATAAATTTGGATCATTATTATAGGTGTTTTGATCAATAAATTTTGATAAATTTTTCATATCCCGAAAAATGAGAATCATGCGCATTAGTACTAGGGTTCCTGGCAAGAGTGCGAGGATAACGTTCTTGTGATCAAATGATATATCTAATATGATGTACTATCATAGAAGGTTGAAAGAGCGGAAAAAAAAAAAACACGTGCACTAGCCCCACATGGTTGTATCTGGTAAGACACGATAAGAAGGAGGCCGTCTGTTAAGAAGAAGGTATTTTTCTCTCTGAAGCAAACACAGCCGTGCTAGGTAGACACGACCTAATCAAGCTGTGCTTCAAAACTGGTGAAGGAAGGCGACACAGTTGTGTTTGGTCAAGTACGACCGTGTATGTTTGTTACGAGGCGGATTTCAGTTTTGCATGGCATGACCGTGCATGATTAGACACAACTGTGTTTTAAAGATTTCCAACTAGATCTGTTTTATTAAACATATCTTTCGTAGGTTTATAAATACATCATTTTATTATTTGTCCTCATTGGTTTTTAGGGTTTAATTTATGATGTAATACGATCTGAGATATAATGTAATCAGATCTTTTTTATAATGTTTTGCGATCATGATTTTGTGATGGTATGCGTTATGGGTTTTTTCTCTCGGTATTCGGATTTTTTCACGTTAAATTTATTTGTTCTTGTTTAAATTTCACATTTTCAAATCTTTCAATATAATGATTGAACATTATTTTACTCAAATTATATATTGAAACTTAGTTGAAGTATAAGTTATGTAATAGAAGAAAACTTTTTCAAATGTGTGTTTAATAATGTTTATTTTAAAACGTTACTCTCTTCATCCTAAAATAAGTACAACAACACGTATTTCAAAAAAAAAATTAGGATGATAAGTATTAATTTTAACAAAAATATTATGAAATAATAATGATAGATTAAAAAATACATAACATGACCTCCATCAAATTTAAAAATATACACTTAATTCCTATGTCTTCAAATAAAATTGTATTATTTTGATATAAAACTGTATTAAAGAAATTTATAAAAGAATCATATATATATTCTTTATTATTATTTTAATTTGAATTATTTCGACAAAAAACATGATAAAAGATCATTATATATTTTAAAAATTTAAAAGGATCATACATCACTGTCAATAATTGTAGGAGATTTATGTTTTTTTCTTAGATTAAATTATGAATTCCAACCATGAGTGAAAAAATTAACTTTCTCACATCATTGAAAATTAAACTGAATTATCTCAAAATATGTTATATTATATTTTTTGGAATAGAAAGAGTATATTTTTTATTTATTTTTTCACGGAGGAAGAAAAATTTGGTCTTCCAATAATGCCTATTGTTTTGCCACGTCATAATTTCCACGTCAGGTTTCGACCTTCAAAAGCAGGGATCCGATTGGTCCGTCAGACGTGTACTGTGTCATTCCAACTGGAGAGTGGGGACGGACGACAACGCCCACAATTCAAAACCTGCAGAAAACAGTAACAAACAAAATTGACCTCACATGACCAGCGTGCATCTCACATGCCTCCACACCGAATGGTCAAATACCATCAAATGCGTCCAGTGTTAATGATTAACAAAATTCAACTTAAATTGATGGTTATTTTGGTTTTTTTAATTTTAATTTTAAAAATTAAAAGATTTAAATGATAATCATCGGATTCTTCTTGGTCACATAAGTTTAGGGTTTGTTTGATATCATTTTTAATTTTCGTTTTCGTTTCATTTATGAAAAAAAATTAAAAAAAATTCAATTTATATTATTTGAATACAATATATAAGAATTTCTTAATATAAAATTTAATTTTGATTATTAATCTTTGAATATTATTATAATTATTATTGATTTCATCAATTCTTAGCACCGATATACGGCCTCTTAACCTATGTTACACACATTTTCTTGACTCAGCACTCTTTCAAACCCTAATAAAAACACACAATAACTCCACCGTAGTACAAACCCACGACACGGTCCATCTCCAGAACCTCGACGCTTCCCTCTTCCTCCCTCTTCGACGTGAAAGCGTCGCCGTTTCGTGTCTCGACAATGGCGTTTCTGTCCTTCGTTGGTCGAGTGCTGTTCGTCTCCGTCTTCATCCTCGCCGCCTGGCAAGAGTAAGCGAATCTAAAACACTCTTAACACTTTGGATTTGCTTTCAATCTCTCAGATCTGATGTGGATTTAGTTTGTTTTGATTTTTGTGGCGTGTTGAGTTTTGATCTGGTAGATTTCGAGTCGATTTTGTGTGGATGTGAAGTGGATATGGTGAATCTAGGGTTTGGGGGTTGTGAGATCTAGGGTATGGGATTTTGGGGTCTGATTTTGAATTTTGAGGTTGTATCGATGTAATTTGTAGTATGTTTTGTGTGATGTTAGTTGTGTACGAGTTGGGGAGGTTTGGTGTTGAGTTATCAAATACGATCTGCAGTACAAGTTGGTTTTGGTGTGTGGAGTGTTGATTGTGGTTTGAATTTTGTTGAGTTTTTGTTTATGTAGTGTAGATTGGTATATGAGATGTGAGGGTTGTTGAGTACTTGGTTATGGTTTAACGTGTTTGGTGGGATCTGACGAGGGTTTGTTGAATGATGGAGAATTTAGGGTTTGGGTTGAACCTACAGGTTTTAAATCTGGTGAATTGGAAGTTTCTGTGCAAGTTTGATGGGAGAGTTAAATTATTTGTATGTTGGATCGGTGACATTGGTGATAATGTGACGCGAACGGCTTTTTACCTGTGGGGGTGTTCTTGTATCATAAGATGTGGTTTTTATGGATGAGGTAATATACTTGGTTTAGGAGCTGGTTTGTCAACGCAAATAAGAGACATGGTGGTTGAAGTACGGTGAATGGAGTTGAGGAATGATTGTGAATTAGTGAATCCCTTTGTGTTTCAATTCGGTTGGTTGGCTTTCCTCTGTCCAGATGCAAGTCTGTTGGGAAAATCAGTAAAAAGCTGGGGGTTTTATTATTGATTTTCTTGTTCTTTGTTTAGGAAATGAGGGTATCTATATGTTATGGTCGAAAGCTCTTTGTCGCCTGTTGATACAATTTTTAAGTTTCCAGGAGACCTATATTTGTAAGCATAACTTGGAGATTATACCTTCTCATACAATCCTGTTAATGTGCAGGTTTAATGAGTTTGGTGTAGATGGTGGACCTGCGGCCAAAGCTCTGAGACCAAAGTTCAATGTTTTCTCAAAACATGTATCTTCGCAGACTGGACTTAAACTTCCTCCAGTTGAGGTAAAGATATGTTCTTGTTATTTTGGAATGCCCCTCTCTTCACATACATTCAAAATTCGTTTTACATTGACTCAAATTCTTATTTTCCAAACTTGCATTCTTAAGAATCTTTGCATTTGACCATCTACAATTCACAGATACGACATCTAGTAGCTGCGACAATAGCCTTGAAGGGCGTTGGGAGCCTTCTTTTCATATTTGGCAGCACTCTTGGAGCTTACGTTTTGGTGAGTAGTCTCAAAGTTTTCTGTGGGTCTTGTTCTAAGGTTAGGTATGATACTTGACCTCTTCGATTCATTGTTCTTCGATTGTTTCTGTGAAATAGGCTCTTCATCAGGCTCTTGCCACTCCCATCCTGTATGACTTCTACAACTACGACACTGACAAGAGGGAGTACACTCAGCTTTTTATCAAGTTTACACAGGTTAGCTCCTACTAGTTATGGAGCACTATTGAGATGGATATGACTTATTAGGATATGTATCATCCATGAATTATGTCTAGCTTTATCGGCGGTGTTGCTTATTCAGTCAACATGCATGCTCATTGCTTATTCAGTCGACATGCATGCTCATGTACAAACAGGAAGGAGAATACCATCTATAAACGAGTTAACTACTGTATCATGATTTGTGATTGCAGAATTTGGCACTATTGGGGGCATTGCTGTTCTTCATTGGCATGAAGAACTCAATTCCAAGGAGATCAGCAAAGAAGAAGGCTCCGAAACAGAAAACAGGTTGAGGAGGAAGAGGTAAGCACCTAAACGGAAGGACCATGCTGGATCTATTCGCTCAACCAAATGAACACTTGGAGGCTCTGGTTTTGTGTCATGTTCGGATTTTCATTATGATTAGAAACTAGGTTACATAGGGCTTCACTTGTAATGGGATCGGACTAGTGTCCCGAATCATGTAATAGTCGTTGCACTGCAGACTTGGTTGCTGATGTATTTGCCAAGAACTCGATTCTGGATCGTCCTGGGTGACTATTCTGAAAGGTTGTTTTATGAAGTCTGCTTAAAATTTATTTTGTTGTCCCTAGCATATTGTTTTTTTGGTAGGTTGTTAAGCTCATGAAGTGATTCTGGAGGTCGGTCGCACCTCTGCTCACTCATAGCAGGTGCTGATGGCGAACAGTCTTTCACACTGCTGATTGTTCAGTTCAACACGAGTTTGAATCTGTTTTTTTAATCACTACAGTTTGAATCTGTTGCATTCTATTTTCTTTATGATTCGATGTGTTGTATTATATGGAACTACATGTTAGTAGCAATCTAGTTTGTGGTTGAGTTATCTTGTTTCGGATATTGATTTATCCGGCTTAGATCGCAAATCGATCAAGGGGAGTTTTGCTTGCTACCTTGCAACTCTCGAGTCGCAAACCCCAGTTACTGAGTTGCTGATACACTTTCATCAACGCAAGATGCTTTTCAAGAATGCTCCAGCCGTTTCCTGAACCACAAGTTACATTTGGACAGGACTAGCCCCCCGGTCCCTTTTGGCATGCTACTTGAGATATTTCATCAAATGAACGAATTTTCAACCCTATCCCTATCATCAGCAGTCAGCATTGACGATCCCATAACTAGTTCCTTTCAATATTTTCAAGCTGAATAATATATCAACACAATCGATTTATAATTATCGGATTTTTTTTAATTCCCAATCTTTTTAGTTGACTTATCTTGTCGAGGATACAAGGTTAATATATACAAAAACAAAATGTAAGTTTGAAATTTTAACGAGTTCAAAACGGACAAGATGTGAAATTTCGGTCCTATTATGTTAGTTATGTCAACTACTGTTTCCAATAATTCTGTTATCTGTGGTGAAGTGTTCCTGATCAGTATAGATAGTTATCCCAAAAAACCACGAACAAGAACCCAAGAAAAACAATGGTTTCCTCCAACACAGAACAAAATGATCCCCCTTGTGATGATCATAGATTCAGTGAGCTGAAATCCTTTGATGAAACAAAAGCTGGTGTAAAAGGACTAGTAGATGCTGGTGTATCAACAATCCCAAGAATCTTCATCCTTCCACCTCACCTCTTCAACCCAACTCCTCCATACTCAACCAACACCAACATCACCATCCCAACCATAGACCTCGACGCCGTCTCAAAAAACGGCATAGGATCACGAAGGACTACCGTGGACCAAGTCCGAGATGCTTCGGAGAAGTTGGGGTTCTTCCAGGTGGTGAATCATGGGATTCCGGTTGGTGTGTTCGAGGCGATGCTAGGCGGAGTTAAGGGGTTTTATGAGCAGGATGATGAGGTTAAGAAGAGGTATTATACAAGGGATGTGAGTAGGAGGTTTGTGTATAATAGTAACTTTGATCTGTTTAGTGGACCTGGTGCAAACTGGAGGGATACTTTTTTCACGTACATGGCTCCTCATCCTCCTGATCCTGAAGATCTCCCTGCTCCTTGCAGGTAAAACTTTACTTTCTTAACAGGGTTTTGTCGTCTCGCTGTACAAGTTAAAGTTTGTCTTGATAGTCGTATAGTGAAGAAACGCTTAATTTTTCGGATAGATTTGACGAACAAGTTTCTATAGTTGTAAGGGGATCACCCCACCCACATGGTAAGCAACTCAGCCTAACTCCTCCAATGTGGGAAGAAGTCAGCGGATCAAAACCCGCCGAGTGCCGAGGTACTTTGTGATGGTGAGCCCGTAAGCGAAAACTGATTTAAAGGATCCTCCGGATTTACAGGATATTCGGTTGACCAAAGAAAATCTTTCTTTCGTAATTTCCTTTTTAAAAAGTTTCTATAGTAGTATATTGGCATAGTTGAAATGCTATTTAGATAATGTGATGCTTTTATTTGATGGTCCAATTCCTATTTGTAGTGCGCATATAGTCATATTATGTTAACCAGATTGCTCATAGTTGGATATCAATCGATATGGTTCTACAGAGTGATACTGATGGAATACACAAAGCAAGTGACAGGACTTGGGCACCTGCTCTTGGAGCTGTTATCCGAGGCTCTTGGTTTGAATTCTAGCTATCTCAATGACCTAGATTGCGCTGAGGGGCTAGTCGCTATTGGTCATTACTACCCCGCTTGCCCACAACCGGAGCTAACATTGGGTGCTTCGAAGCATACCGATAACGACTTCTTGACGGTTTTGCTTCAAGACCAGATCGGCGGCCTCCAGGTTCTGCTTGAGGATCAGTGGGTTGACGTTCCTCCTGTCCCTGGAGCTCTTGTTGTCAATATTGGTGATCTCCTGCAGGTATGGTTCCACTGATTCAATAACCTATGAAGCTGCAACATGTTTGTTCGATGCATCGTATCTAGGCCGTAAATTTCCAATTATCGGGGCTATTGTATCAATCTGTAGGATCCCAAAGGGCAAAGGATTATCCTAGTGAGTTATAAAATGTCCATGTCTTTTCTCATTTTGGATATAGAGATGAATGCATTTTTCATGGATTAACCTTCAAAGCTCATGTTTCATGTCACAAAACATGGACACACCCATAGGGAGCGTTTTATTTGAACCGACACACTTTTGTTAATTTGATATATGCTCCAAGTGAGGAAACTCAAATTGCTGTCATGTTATTGCTAATGGTGCACTTATGCACTCCTTGCTTGTACAGCTGATTTCCAATGACAAATTCAAGAGTGTAGAACACAGAGTGATCACAAACCATGCCGGTCCAAGAGTTTCAATGGCATGCTTCTTCAGCACAAGTTATCAGCAGGCATCGAGCAGAATCTACGGACCAATCAAAGAGTTACTATCAGAAGATAATCCGCCAAGGTACCGTGAGATAACGGTGAAGGACTATGTTACATACTCCAATGCCAAAGGATTGGACGGGATATCACCTTTGCTGCATTTCAAGCTCTAGCAGCTGTTTTCCCTGTAGTATTTGGTTTTTGTTGGGGATAGACGGCCCGATCCATGATTTGTATAAGTAACATTAGAAAAATAATTGAACAAATGATAAAAATAAATAAATTACGACACCGTGATTTACGTAGTTGACCCGGTTCCTAGAGTTATATCCACGGGTAACCGACAAATATTTAGGATAACAATATTTATTATAACCGGATAACCGTTCAGTAAGAACATATCAAACCCGTGTTTAGTCCTAAATTCTCCAACTTTGAGGCTTTTCCCTTAACTCTGTCTTCACCTCTTGATCAACATCTCTTATATAGAGAATGTAGTATAGTGAGAACATGAAAAAAAAAATCCCCAAGAAAAAACATCTCTTATACATGCAACACATTTTGTATTGGGCTATATCAATACTAACCTTTCTAATACTTTTTATTTTTAGTACTACTTTTTCAAATAAAAAAATATCAAAATAATTATCATATGATACCGTACATCTACTATCTATTCTTATCGTAATTCTCGTTATCATTAAAAAAAATTTCTTTATTAAATTTTATAATAAAACTCAACACATATAAAATATATATCAAATCGAATAATTTTATCTAAATTAAAATCATAAAAATAATTTATTTTTTAAATTAATAAAAATTCAACATATAAAATTCGATATATATATATATAAAATGAGTGAATTGGGAAGAAACACATGTAGCGGATTAATTAGAACGCATCTCTTGCCGATAATATTTCACTGCGGCTCCACAGCAATCTGAGATTCGTGATCTCGCTTCGATCTCAAGCTTGGGCCTGCGCTTCATCGATCGATCATGGCGACGTTGGCTGCGTATCGAGTGAGTCTCTCCATCTCCTCTCTCCTTTCTCAAATCTTTGCATCAATCAATTTTTTCATTCCGCGATCTCGTTCAATTTGGGGTTCGATTTCACTTTCCCTAATTTTATGTTTGAGCAATTGTGTAACTAAAGAATTTGGTTAACTGTGCTATGATGATTGATCGCTGAGTGGATCTGTGCAGAGATTCGTTCTAGTGTTCTGATCTGTGGTTTTGTTGATTTTATTAGGGCTTGATTAGTTGAAGGTTTGATTTGGGGCTTCATTTTGGGGGATAATGGATTGGGATTTTGGGAAGAGTTGAGGATAGTGCTAGATCTGTTTGTTGTTGGTAATGGTGGTGGTGAGTTGATTTTTGTATTTGAAGAACGAAATCCGTCAAAAGTTGAAGCTTGCTATAGAAAGTTCAAGGTCGATGAAAATTACCGGTATAGTGATGTCGGGGTTTATTCAGAAGTGCGAGTAATTCACTTATGTGATAGGATTCGGAATCGTTTAAGCGGGATTAGATTGACAGGTTGGGTTGAAGTAAGGTCTTGTTTGCGTGTCAAAGGATTCCATTGGCTTGAATGCCGGAACGAAACTGCAGTTTACTGATAGGAATTATATGCACGTGAAGGGAGCTTATTACGGAAGCTTTGGCAATCTTGACCTGATTCCAATCGTGTGTTACTGCCTTGAATTGTTTATCTAAATTTTCTTTTCTAACTTTTGCCCTAGTCTTTGTAAATGTCATGCTTTGATGTTCTATTATGTTCATCTAACCCATGCATGATGCAGGATTCATGCCCTTTGATAAAAAACATACTTCTTCTAGATTCAGAAGGGAAGAGGGTTGCCGTAAAGTATTACTCGGATGACTGGCCTACAAATGCTGCAAAGTTGGCCTTTGAAAAATCTGTATTTACAAAAACCCAAAAGAGTAATGCCAGGAATGAAGGTATTTTTTTTTTAATCTTTTTTAAAAGTTGCTAGATTGGTATTTAGGATTGCACGCTGCATGTTCATGCTGATATAAAAGGGTCCTTCTTCTTTTGTCTTCCTTTTATTCTTCGTGGATTAGTGACTATCAAGTATCAGCTTATTTGACCACAGCTAATATGTTGATGGGCGATTTTGTTTGGCATACTAGATTATTACATCTTTCTCACCCTTGGTACTGCAACTATGCCATTGCTGTGGGAAAGAATTGAGTTCATATGTATGTTTTTAGCATTCTGCATAGAAGAAGAAAAAGAAACATTAATGTTGTTGAAAAAGAAATATTAATGTTGTTTACTCATTTGCATGCTCCTCAGGCTTATGTAGATATTGTAGTTTGATGAACATAGAACACAGTTTGATCTTTGGGATTCAGTCTTCCTTTCTTTAATGATGCTAAATAACACTTGTAGCTTTGTTGTCTTGGCATTTTAAAAATCAAGTAGTGAACTTGTAACCATTTCTCCCCCTTGAGAATTGGATTTGGTTGCTATATATTTTACTGAAGGTTGGGGATTTTTTTTTCATTTACTGAAGTATTAGCATGGTATGGCAGCGGACATAACATTATTGGACAATAATATTATCGTCTATAAGTGCGTCCAAGACCTTCACTTTTTTGTTACTGGTGGCGACGATGAGAATGAACTGATTCTAGATGCAGTTCTCCAGGGTTTCTCTGATGCGGTGTCTATTCTCCTCAGGTGGTTCCTCACTACTTCCAGCATTGCCTAATTCGAAGCTGAATTTCCCTCGATTATTTGCTTTTGTAATGTTAAATAATTCTGCATGGGTTATGTGCAGAAACAAGGTTGACAAGTATGAAGCGCTGCAGAACTTGGACGTCATACTTCTTTGTCTTGATGAGATTGTTGATGGCGGGTAAGTGCCTTGGCTTCATGCTGCCAAAAATTATTATGTTGTCTGCCTGCCGTGGGGGGTTTGCAGCTTTGGCTGTTGAAAGTTGAAATCACTTGGATACTCTCTTTACGTATGTGTGCCTTTAGAAGATTTCTTTTTGGGTAACTCGTGGTGCAATCCTTTTTCTTTTCTTAGCCGAATATGGTGACCAGTACTATGTTTTCCCTGCCTTTTGATATTGCTCCAAGATATTAGCTTTAATCGTTGTTCTTGTCATATTTTTGGCAGGATGATACTCGAAACAGATGCCAATGTCATTGTAGGAAAGGTGGTCCCTAATAGCATTGATTCTGGAGCTCCATTGTCTGAGCAGGTGAGTGGCCAATCGTGTATTCTTTTCTTCGAGAGTCAAGTGCTACAACAATGAAGACAAGACGTACCTTTCTCTTAATCTTTAATAACCGGAGTCGGTTCAGCATTTCCTCGTTATACTTGACTTCTTTTTTTTCTTTTTCTTTTTTTGAAATCTTCAATCTGTATTTCGCTCTTGTGACGTAAATATCTTCCATATTATGGTTCAAATCATATCTTCCTGATGTGTTCAGACATTAATCTCGTTTCCACTGTCCATGGTGATTGTGTGTTCCTGTCTTGACACTTCTCATTGTGTGCTGTATTGGACAGACAATCTCACAAGCTTTCGCGATAGCACGAGATCATTTAACCAGATCCCTCCTTAGCTGATGAAGATCACAACAATTAGGAGGGGAGGAATAGCCGATGAGAAGAGAAAGACCTCTTCAGCACCCCTCAATTCCATTCGCTGTTAATCATTGAAGTTCAAGAGGTCTTCACATGAGAGCTTGGGATCCAAGTATTGTGTCGTCATCATCGAAGTCGCAGTTTCCATCCCAGTTTCGCACGTTTATTTTTCCTTGATTCTGGATGAATTTCGCCTTTGTGTATCACAGATATGTGTGTAGCAACTCTTGGGATCAATGAATCCTTGCCAAGGGGCACTGTGAGACAATTTTTTGTTTCTGCATTTTTCTGGGTCGTCGGTGTTCGTTTATGTCGATGTGCTTTCTCATTCAGATCAGTTGGAGGATTTTCACTCTGTTGCCAAGCTGTGATTTTTAATCACTCTTCGAAAGACATTATAAGACGTAAGAGAATAATGTTGTTAATCCAATGGTTCGTTATTTAAAGGCTAGATGTCTATGTATGCGATGTCATATGATCAATCATACTTCCACTTAAGATTGGCACAGTATCTTTATATATATTGAATTCTATATATATAAAATCAATATTCTTCGGATGTTATTTCTTAATATTATTTTCGTCTCATAAAGATCACATCATTTTGATATGTAAACAATTTTTTTTAAGTTATGAATCATTCGCGTGGCGATCAAATAATATTTTCCATAAATTTATTAAGAACATTAAGATAATTTTAAATATTAAAATAATAAAATTTTCAAAATATATTATTCAATATCAAAAAATAATATTTCAAAACACACTTTAAATATCAGTTAAATTAACATCATTTATCCAAAAATCTTTTCACAATTTTTTTTTAAATTACTGCCCTACAATCATTACAAATAAAAGAGAAAAAAGAAAACACAGCAAAAACTGGAAAAAATTGTGCCCCTTTTTTTGCTAGTCGTAGCCGGCGCCGTCCTCCGATTTGTTCTCCGATCATTTCTCCGGCCGCTAGGGTTCTGATTCACTGCCGACCACATTCCTCCTGCCCGGCAATGACTCTTCCGTGATCGATCGTCTTCATCACGGCAGGTCTATGAATCGAATTCTTCTCATCGATGAGTTACAGAAGGTATCTTTCTCCTCCATCGATCTCTCCCGATCTCAGATTCGCTGCCAATTCAGATCATGATTTCTCGATTGTTTCCATTGTTTTCGATCATGGCGGATGGATATTGTATTGTTGTATTGTCGATGTGGAGTTGTCTGATTAGGGTTCGGACAAGGGGTTTTTCCCCTTTTTGGGTTACATGGGAATGAATCGCAATCTGCATTGCATTATCCACGTCGTAATATGTCCATTTCGACTGTCTGATTTAGGTAGCTTGTGATTAGGATATGTGCATGAAGGAAAAACGAGAGTAAAATGTATATTCGTCGATGGTCCGGTACCTATCAGGTTATGGTTTTGAGTGGAGATAGCTCGTACTACATGTTTCATTTCACCTAAGGCCGTGATCATAGGCAATTTCTATTTGTATCTCTATTTGTAAGTATCATATATGGTTATGGTGAGTAGTTGTCATATGCCAATGACTATTCTGTCACAAAATGCATAGAGAAAAAGACGAGCTTTTGTGGACTTGCTTACCATTTTAGATGTTTCGGTGGTTGTATGACAAAACCACTTTCCATTTGGTCATGCAATGAATTTTTGAAGTTCATGGTTTCTTTAAGTTTGTCAACGACGATGCTTGGTTCCTTGGGCATGGGTGTGAAACTCAGTTGAATTCTGTGGATTTGAGTCTTTAGCTTTTGAATGTGTCTTGGAACAAGAAAAGTGAAAAACGAATCTCTTGGTTAGGACCCAATGAAACATACTTTTCGTTTTGATTTGCTAAGAACCTTATTTTGTGCGATGTCGTGGGCCTTCTAATGTGAGACTTGATAATCCTCAACTTTGGTTTGATTTGCTTGTACTCAGGGACAACCAAGCAGCAAGATCAGCCCTGTTTGATGGGCATGATGATATAGAAGAGGGTGGTCTAAGGGCCTCCTCGTACTCCAGTGACATCAATGAGCACGACAATGAAAAAGCCATCGATACCCTGAAACACAAAGTCAGCTTCCTCAAGCGAGTATGTATCCTATAGAGGATTCATCAATTAGATCTTTCATCTTGTGTTTTGCACATCACAACTTTCTGTATCTCGTTCTCGTTCATATAAGCTCTAGTTGGATGGATAGAGTTCTTGACGGGCAATTTTCTGTACATGATTTTCAAATGCGTTATTACAGAGGTTAAACCGAGAATAACCTGTTTTCTATTTATGGCATGTTCATGACTCTTGATGAATCGAAGGCTGATTGTTGATGCAATCATTTACATTCTGGTTTCTGACAGCTGACAGGTGATATTCATGATGAAGTTTTGGGCCATAATCGCCTCCTTGATTGTATGGTAATACTGATTATCACATCGATTCTACCTACCGATATCAGTTATTGAGTTGTTGTGCTTTTTCTTAAATATGTTTTGTTTCTATATCAAGGAAATAACATGGATGCATCACCGGGCATCTTATCAGGAACAGTGGATTGCTTCAAGATGTAACTTCATTGAATTGAACTCGTATGCTGTGTTCCCTTGATGACCAGTGCTGGAGAGTTTATTGGTATCTTGCCTAATAGCCCCTTGATTTGCCTCATCACTCGCTGTAGGTAATTGAAAAGAAATCAAGCCGGAAGATGTGTGTATTAGTTGCTTCTCTCGTGACATTCTTTGTAGTCTTCTACAACCTTACAAGGTAAATAATCCATATAAGCTCTTACTATAAGCGTTATTTGGGCGTCATTTATGCTGCTTTGTTTGAAGCCTAGTGTAACTTTCAAAAATTCTTAGAAAGGATATAATGCCTTGATTGTTTTTAACTGATCTTTTAGGTGACTTATTTAAGATGTCCTGTTTGATAAATCTGCTTTTGAAGGTTGTTCTTTACAATGGCTGGTTACTGGTTTTTGTGTCTGAAGACATATTGAACTCTGAGTTCCCAACCATGTACCGAGTTTATGTGTGCTGCACCAGGGCTGTTTCGGCTTTCAGTGGACCATGGCTACCCAGATCTGTTCTAAATATGTTCATTTGTAGAAAACACAGTTTGGTCTGGTCTGTCCTAGTTGATACGTCTGGGTGCTCGTCCTGGGTGTAAAGTGCAGTATATGAACTTTGCTTTATGAATCACGTTCTGTGACAATGTCCCTTGTTTGCAAATGCAAGAGCGATAAGAGAAGTTGTCAAGTATGTTATTGACATGAAAGTTCTTGAATTAGACGCATTTGTTACAAACTGGTTTGCATTTTTTTTTCCGATTCTCTTTGCTTTAGGCAGTTTCGTTTGTTAGATGTGTATCCTAGTTTGCTCTAATGCAATTGCGCCTGTGACGACGGACGAGCACATTGTATGGCTGATTTGTGCAGGCTGTTCTTATATTTCCATGCGAAGCAACCTTAATCAAAGTCATCACAGAGCAACCTGGTGCCATTGTTGCTGTATTTTTCAAATTCATAATGCCGTGAATGTCGAAGATGAAGAGAACTCTTCATCGAGGTTTTGAAGGTTTTCATCAACACCAGCCTTTAGATACTTCAGTGTTCTATTTACGTCATGAAGTGCAGTAATCTCTGGTTTCTTTGGCGGTAAGGTGTTTGAGGATGATCCTTCAATTGTTCTTCAATTGTTGCTATAGTTGTTAGTCCAGTCTAGTGTTTTGTTGGTACATACTGTGCTTCTGCCTTCATTTCTATAGGCTGTGTAGTAGGAAGATTCGATATTGTTTCCTCTTTTGATGTCGGCAGGACAAGCTTCCTTCTTATTTCCTTTGCTGTTTGTGCTTTCTTAATCATCTTCTTTTTGGTTTTTTTCAGGAGGTTGGTCTGCAGCATTTCTTGTAGTCTACACTGTTGTTGGTTTCTTTGAGAAACCTATTGATTCCTCGTCAATCTTTCGCACATTATCTCCTTGGCCACAGTCCATGTCGTTCCTCCATTATCAGACTTCGTTTCAGCACAGTAATCATCACGTCAGATTTCGATCGACAATGATGACAAATCAACGATTACAAATCCGTTATGCAAATCCTCGTAGCAACGCTCGCTGATTCTTTTAGCATGGAAGATCAAGATACAGCGATGGTCACATGCTTCGACAACGAATGCCATTATTCTCCATTGTTCAGTCGCAATTGGCAACGTTTTACAACGTGATAATCGTGCAGGATCCCATGCTGAGGATGCAGAACAGTGACTTCATTCAAGGTATACTTAGTGTAAATGACAGCTAGACAGTTAAAATTAAATTATAAGTAATGAAGATACAGAGCCCTTGGACTAATGTTTTCGTTCAATGAATTTGAGTGATGGCTTGATTCAACTTGGACTTTCACCAACTCCAAAGTGCGTGCGTGATGATGATGATACCTTTGGCCGTTTCTTTTTAAGATTCTTATTCTTTGGTACACTTGTTCTTTGTTTTTGGATTTGTTGTGACGTACTTGTACCACTGCAGGGAACTCTTGACTTGGTATGAATATGATATTTTTGTCATATACTGATTATTAGTGTCCATTATTACTCTATTAAGTCGAATCTTATATATATATAAGATTATATATATTTTATTTTTTTCGGATTTTATTTTGGACAGGATTAGTTGGAATTTTTTGTTGTTGTTATAAGTGGAATCTTATGTTTGATTTTCTGAACATTATGTAAAACTCTCACACTTAGGTTACCTACAAGGGGTGCAAAGCGCTCTCCGAACGTGTGTCAAACTCGAGAGTTTGTTTCAGAAAATTGCAGTTTTCTATCATTTGTATCCTGAATGTTGGCAACTCATTCAGTTGTGAATCGACCTGGTGTCCTACATCATATTCACTAGGTTTTTTTTGTACAATATCTTCTTGATTGATCTATGTTTAAGGATTACGTGCATTAATTTCCATTTGAGTTTTCATTTACTTTTCACTAGTCATTCTCATTATCCTATGAAAGGTACAATGGAATATGGCTAGTCAATTCTCTGCGACTGCTTCGACATCCATTATATAAAGAATAAAGAGAGGAAATCTTAACAACAAAGATACATGTACTTGGTCAATTCATATCATATTACGCCTACGTTCATTGCATGTATGATAATTTGTATAATACTCCTAATTGATTCTTTGACAGGTCGTTTTCATTTAAATTAAAACGGTTTAATTCAATATGATAATTTGTATGTGTATTGAATTAATAAATAATAATAATTTTCTCATTGTAAGTGTGTGAGATAAAGAAGTGACGAAAAAAAAAAATGACGATAAAATATGAATATTTTAATATTTTTATGTGAAAAAAATTATTAAATATGAAAAATACTGTAATTTGAATATAACATAAAAAATATTATAATTTGAATGAGATGATTGTTTGACTTGATACAAAGTTTAAAAATCAATTGATTTTATCTCATTTTATCCTTATGTCCTTTATGATTTCTAGAAGTGATTTGGTGATTTGTGGATAGATAGAGTGAAACATAAAGAAAGAAAATGATTAAATATGTGAGTGGATATTGAGGAAAAAAATAATGGTGATGAGATGATGTGATGTAAATTAAGAGTAATCGAGATATTTTAACACCAAAATCTTGTTAATTTTGAAAATGTTTCAATGTATGTTAGATGATCATATTTATTAATGTGGCATAATTTATCTGAGATTGGAGCAAGTAATTTTTTGGATCATGTAAACTCTATTTTTTATTATCTCAATGATAAATAACCCAGCCTCAAACCTATATTTCTCTTGTGATTAGCGGGTTTATGTGGATGGATATGAATTCCTAAAAATGCAAGTCAGATTTTCCTTGACATGACTTTGAAATTGCAGCATGGTCATCATAAAACATTAACCATATAAAACACTTGCATTGGATTATGCAAAATAGATAAAATATATATTTTAGATAACAAAATAGAAAAATAGGTCAAAATTGAAGGTGAAGCAAGATCTCTAGCTATTATTTACTCTCTCCTTCCCAAAATAAATGTTACAGTTGATTTTTTCACTATTCAACACATACTTAAGCAAAAAAATTAAGTCATTAATGTCAGATTAAAACATATAATTTAAACTATTATTAATATTTTATAATATTTTTTTAAAAAATGATATTTAATTTATCCCGTGTAATTAGTCTCTCGACAAATACACATAATAAACCGTTATTACCCACATTTCGTGACTCAATGTAGCACACACTGCATCAATAAAAATTTATTTTTATACTTTTCTGTAACTGCACCACAATTATCGGTAACAAGAAACAACCCTATAACAATAAAATGAGATAGCAGCAGAAGTTCTCACTTCACGATATCAATATATAAAATCTTATTGTTTTTGAGAAAAAATATCAAAAAAGATAAAATCAAAAAAATAAGTAAAAACCTTTATTCATTTTTTTCTTATTGATACTGTGAATAGATAGCATGTGTTGCTTCCTCTTTTATCCGACTCCATAATACTGCTGCATTGTTTAGTAGTCTTCGCACCCTAATCATCAGTTAGATTTGTCGACTTCTGGAGTAAAATCAAATATATATATGTTAACCTTATAAAAAAATCGAATTTTAAATATATGTAAAAAAATCATTTACTATTTATTTTTTGTTATTTATTTGTGACAAAAATGATATAAATGAATGAAAAATATAAAATATTATTAATATAAAGATAAAGATAAAGATTCTGACCGAATCGGTTAATAGACTAATGCAAGTGCTCTAACATTTCATAAAGCGAATTTACAAGGCACTTCTTAGTTCTTGCTCATATTGCCTTAAGACCAAGAAATCAAAAGCCGAATGCCACTGCCGTGATCTACGCTACGCCTACAACCTAATAGTGACAAAAATCAGCACGATGAAAATGCACATTAGCGTAAAAATCATAAACTTGGAAAACCTCGTGATATCGAAGTTCTGTTGTGGAAGGTAACCATAGTCATCTCACGATGACATGTTTGCGGCTCGCATGACTCTATGAAGCTCTTCGGCAATGCCCTGCAGCAAAACCGGTTTTTGGACAAGACCGTCTATCCTGATACTCTTCATTCTATCCCTCACATCAGCGTCTGCATTCGACGAGGAAGCAATGATCAATGGCCAGGAACGGCTACACATCCTGCGTATACTAGCTGCAGTCTCAAATCCGTCGAGGTCATGCATTTGGAGTTCCAAGATAACGATATGTGGACGGGTCCTGTATGGACCGATAGCATGATTCAGACACTGGGATCCTGAGGATACCGCGGTGACCCTGCAACCGAGCTTCTCAAGCAGCTTCTTGGTCACTGCCCGGTTCATGTTGTCGTCATCAGCTAATAAGATGTGAAGGCCTTTAAAGTTGGAGTTCCTGCGTTGAGACTGTGCTGATGGATCTTCGCATTCCGAAAAGAGAATTCCAATCGAAGGTTGTAGTTGGAATCGGAGGACAAGCGCCATACATTGTGGGAAGCCTCTAGGATTCGGGACTACCCAAATGTTCCCTCCCATTAGCTGCAGACAATTTAAGTTAAAATATTATCGAAAGAATTAACCTATGACACGTTTGACATGAGTGTTTGGCAAATTGTCCACATCGTAATCTAATAATAATGCAATCAAAGAATCAAATGTAAAATAAGGCCAAAATGGAGCAAAGAGCGATTGGTGAGATACAATCACACAACCAAGCGCGCGATATCAAGAAAAATAAAGCATTTAACTCTCATTATGCAATTATGTGATACAAGGAGCTATTCTCACCTGAACAAGCTTTTGGCACATGCTGAAGCTAAGGTCGCCTTGGACTACATCACTGCTTCGTTGTTGAGATTGATCGCCGTACTGAGACGGTCCAACTGAATCATTGACTAAGAGCTCATTGCTTACAACCTCAACTTCGAAACGGACATTAACAAGACCGTCTGATGAATTTGATGTTCCTGGTGCAGAAATTTGATCATTCATTCCATGGCTGCCACGCTGCAAGAATACCCTGAGAATCAAAGTTCCTCCTGTATCGTTGTGATCCAATAAGTTGCCAACCATGTGCAAGATCACCTGAAAGACCCGTCTCTCGTCTCCTATGACTAGATCGGCCAAAGAAGTATCGACATCGATAATAAACTGAAAACATTTATTGAGGCACAAGCACTTAGCAAGACAGCCTGCTTCTCTTATCAATGCGTGCAACCTGAAAGAACACCTTCCTGATGGGAATCTTAAACTTTCTGCTGGTGAATCATCCATCACGTCGTTTACCACGACAGAAAGAACATTGCTGGCCTTGACCATTGTATTGACAATCAATCGCTGCTCAGGCTTAAAACTCTCGTCTTTCAAGATCGAAAGCAACCCTAGAACCGAGTGCATTGGCTTCCTCATGTCGTTGCTCATTGTTTTCTGAAACGAGTACCTTGCTTGTCTAGCCATCGCTGCATTTTCTTTGGCCTGCTTCAATGCACGATTCTGTTCCACCAATTTCTCTCGCATGAGTTGTGATTCCTCGAGTAATGCAGCATGTGAGATGGCGACGGCTACTTGATCAGCGATCGCCTTAATTATCTCAAGCTCCTGGCTAGTCCAGGATCTATCATGTGCATAAGGTAGAACTAAAACCAGTATAGCATAGCAAGCCTTTAAGGGTTCTGGAGTACCGCCCTTGAAGTTGGATACACGAAGCATTGGCATACGGATAGCAGCTACTTCTCCTGTTTCCCCAAATCCACCACTGCTAGCACTACCAAGTGCAGAATCAGGCCTAAGTATCTTCGCCTCATCGCTCTCCTTAATACTCAAGACGTCAGGATGGCTATATGGTATCAAACGCCTACTGTGGCTCTTCCTGCCTTTCAACTGGTGCGACAAGATCATCTCAGTCCTGTTCTCATCCGGCATCCAGACAGCACAGTTCTCCAAATCCAATGTCCTCGAGAGCTCAACCAAAGTCGTGAACAAGATCATATGCCTATCAAGCGATTTCCTGATTTCTTGCGTGAGCATCCTGACATGCCGTCCAGCCTCTCTTTGCTTCTTGATGATCCCGACCTCCCGATCCAAATCCGATGTCTTCTTCCTGAGCATGAACTCCCTCACCTTCACTTTCAGAAGCATAGGAAAAAGAGTGAGAAGTGTTATGGCCGTCGTTGAGGAGACTAACGCGGTAAGAAACTTAAACAATGTGATGGCTAACGCGAGATGGAACCCGTGTGGAACATAAGCCCAGCAAGTGAGCAAATGAGTCATCCCACAAAGAACAATGAAGGCTATGAACTCAAACAATACCCATTTGAATGGCAGATTCGAGCAGCTCACGAAATAGATCAGCTCTATCGGGATCGAGAAATATGCTACTGCGATCAATAAATCTGCCATCCTCTGATACTCTAATATACTCTCTACGCTCCAAAACCCATCATCGTCGCAGTTACACCTATCGAAATCGTTATCTGAAGCCGACACCACCGATACCACCAGGATAGCCAAAATCACCATACCAGGAGATACCACTCTCAACATTGCGTCCAATACAAGTCTGTCTTGCTTCTTCTTCTTTTATTCCATTTCAGTTCATCTTCTAACTCTTCCTTTAAAAAGCAAAAAAAGAAAAAAAAAAAGAAAAAAAAAGAAACCAGAATTCAGATCAATCTAAGCACATCCATGATAGAAATATGAAAACAATAACAAATTCTACTTGCATTTTGGGACCCAGTTGAGTTCATCCATTTTAGACAAAAATCAGCTCACCAACTTGCCACCAAACACCAACAAGGCATAAATCTAATGGAACCATTCTCTTATACCTCTTGCTTTAATAAGTACTACTGCTAGTACTATATTTCAAATACCAAAACACAACTTACCACTATTTAAATATAATTCATTTGACGTTTTCAAAAAAAAAAAGGAAATATACATTATCCAATTGTCAGAACCTGACTTTATGATCACTAATTATGAACAAAGATTTAGCATAAATCGACCTAATTTTTTTCGATTTTATAAAATTAAACGTAAAATCTTGATTATGATTACACGTGACTACCGTCATCAGTACGGGAGAAAGCAAAGAAAAACCAGCAAGAGACAGGAATTGATGCAAACCTTCAATCTTCAAAATAGGGAAATGCAGGAAGAGGAAAGCAATAGTTACCTCAGCAAATCAAAACCCAGATGATATATTCCACTCAATCGCCACCAAATCAGAATCCCACGGCACAATCCCCTCATTGGCATTGCCATTTTTCACCATTTCAACACCAAAACCCCTACAAAAATCTCACCTTTTTTCACAAAAAATGAGCCCCCAAAATCAAAGTTCAAAGAACCCAGAATTCCCAAATATCCCATTGCCCACATCCCCAAATGCCAAAACAAGCAAGACCCACTTCACAAAACACGTTTTTCTCGATAACCATTTGCAAAACACCCCACTTTTTAAGTCCAGATTCAACTCACCCTAAAAGTCACGGCAGCAAAACAGGACTAGAAACAGTTGGTTTTTTTTTTTTAATCTTTCAAAGCCTGAATTTTTGGCAATGATTCATCAAAATTCGAGTCCTTTTTTGAAATCTTGAACTAAAAAAAGTGAAGAAATTTCAAAAAAGGAAGATTTTTAGGCATGAGACGACTAGTTGTCCTTTGCCGTAATTTGTTTGACACAAGTTTTACGGCAAAGGGGTGGAAATGGGAAACGGAGAGTTCATTGGTGGAGTTACATGCAGAGGATTTGGACAATCTCTTTGCCTGGTGAGTTTTTAAAATGTTTTGGGGTTTGAGACTTCCCACATTTAAACGTAGAAAAAAAGGAGTTGGTAAGGGTTAGATACTTGAATGTGAAAGTTTGGATGCCATGATTTGGTACATTGCTTTAGGGCGAAATTATGGAATAGTTATTTTGATTGGTTTCCCGGGGTTGAGCTGATTATCAATATGATATTTCTATGTCGGATTTTGAATAATTAGAATAACTCATTTTAAGAAATCAATTTTATTAAATATTCGAATTTATAATAATAAATAATTATATTATTTATATTTCAATAACACATAATCTTACAACTCAATTGCAGTATATTGGATGTTTTCGTGCCCAATGTACATCTAGGAGCCAAGGGTGTCCCGTGGCATCAAACCGAAAACTTCAAGTACTAACTACCCAGGATAAAATTTGACATAATTTCTTGCTATGAACGATGAGAAGAATACAAACATCATTCATTGGCTTCTCCTTCAACATACTCTCTTAGCATTGTTATATATTTCCTACATCTTATAATTTTTACAACGCATATTCTCTCTATTCAACATATTTTATAACATATACATATTTGTATTATTTCATACATATTAATATAAGTCTCGTTTTCATATCAAATCACGTCTGATCGTCTCGCAACATGTATTAAGTTGAACCACCTAACTCACATAAGTATTGATGTTTCACGATAAATTTATAAAAAATACATTTAATCGTCGTTGTACGTGTGTCAAACTTTAGATCAACACGCGCGCAAATCAAAACATTGCAAAAGGTGTGAGACGGAGGTAGTACGTATTTTGCACTATTCTATACACATGAATACAAGTCTCGTTTTCATATCAAATCATATGTGATGGTCCCACAATATGTATTAAGTTAAAGTACGTAAGTTACACAATCACTAATGTTTCATAATAAATTTATAAAAAAAAATTTCGGTTGTAACATGATCCTTGATGTGTTTATTATTTCGGTTTTTTTGGCTAAGCCGAATGGTAGGTTCAATTGAAAACTCTAGGTTACCTTCCCAGGAATCTCCTTGATTTGGGTGGAGGGGGCTGCTGGGGCCACCTCGCATCTAGCTAAAGTGAAGTGAAGTTTTATCAAACTTTATACATGCATGCATGCAGGTCAAGATTTAGATATGCAGCGTGGTTCAGTGCATTGCCCATGGCCGGCCATGCCAATTGTGTGCATTACACGATTCTATCCATGGATCCATAGATGCCTTACGGAAGTCTTTTGGTAGTGACCCCATGAAGATTTACGATGTAATGTCGCACATGATAGTCCTTGGTGTAACATTGTGGCATGATTGTAACGTCCCGAAAATTAGACCTTCTTAAAAAACGTTATCGTCATGGTCTAATTCTAAGGTTAAACCATAAGGTTCTTATAAAACAAAAACACATACTTTATATCTTGTTAATAAATCTGAAGACATTTAAATAATTTGAAAAATACAATAGAAATCTCAGAAATTATACTATGACACATAAATTCATGGATTCGTAAACTTGAGATTTTCTTAAAATATGTAGCAAATGTCTCTTGAAACTTAAGTGTTTAAGATGATATTAAAAAAAAAAAAGGTTTTCAAGTTCTTAAGTGCTTAAAACATGATCGTGTCATATTAAGGAAGATATTTGCAAACTTTGTACATATGAGCAGAGTGGATATGACTGCTTTTGATCTTGGAAGCTTAGTGGAAACATGTTAAAAGCATTTGGGAAAGATTATCAAACCATAACAATCCTTGAAAAGAGTCTGGAACTCTCATTTGTTTATTTACAAATTGATTGCAAAGCTTCGTGACATGAAAGACGTTATAAACTTAAAACACATAAATAAACCTGGTTGTAATATTTAAAAGCTTGAGCAAAGTTGGTTACATTACTTGAAACATACAAACGTTACTTAAACAGTATAGAAAAAACATGTCAAAAGACATTCTTAAAACACTTGTTGGCTTATTTTCATAATCAAATCACATAGGAAGAAAAGAAGCTTAGCATTTAAAACATAAAAACAAACATATATGCGAGATCTTGTCACTTGGCATGCTTTGTTCAACATTATCTTGGTTCGATGTATCTAGATCATCATAAGCATACCGACGTACATCATTGATTACTTGGTTGAGATTTTACTCCCTTGACTTATGTAATTCGCAAAATAACTTATAAAAAACCTTTTGTTTAAATTTGACTTGATAAACATATATGTCGATGCTTAAAAACATATCATAGCTGAATACAAAGTGTGATTTTCGCACGCATAAAGAATTGGATTTCATGAATCATTTGGGGCTTGTTTGAAACACTTAAGTCACGTTTAAAGTTAACCATACATGTAGTTACAAACACATAGACATGGGTAAAACTTTGAACTTCAACCATGTCACAAAACAATCACCCATATAGTTAAACAAATTTACGAGAAGTTCTTACTTTAAATCATGGGAAGAACTCTTGATGATGACAATGGCAAAGCTAACGATGACTATTAAAATATTGTTTTCGAGCAAGGAGGCTCGTACTTCATAGATACTTAAAATATTGGTAAATCCATAAACGTGTATAATTTAGAAAACTTTAAAATTTATGAAATGTAAAGCATTGATAAAACCATGGATGTGAACCATAAAGTAAATTTTACCACTCATATAATTATCTTAATAACGCTTGCATAGTTCTTGTCGTAACTGATAGATCTTGCCCCCCTTGAATCTCAAACTTCACTTGTCATCGATCCCGTCGTGTTATCTTAGTCTACGCCTCGTCCTTCTTCCTTTCTCTTCTGTATAACTACTTTTAGGTGTTTGTATCCCTCTTTCCTAAATCCTAATCTTGTCATATTTATAGAGTTTTCATTGATTGATTTATCATAGGTAACGACGACGAGGGGACGACACATGTCGCCAAGGTGTCGCGCTCTTGTTTATACCCTGACATCTAATTGCCTTGTCAGAGATATCGTCAACGTGTGGTTGACACGTGTTATCTAGATGTCGCGCTCTAGTTAACAGCTTGACATGCAACTATCTTATTGCATACGTCGTTAACGTATGATCAACACGTATTGCTTATGTGTCGAGCCCACACTTATGGCTTGACATGTGATCGTCTAGTTATCGTTCCATAACCTCTTTGTTTGACGCATGGGCCTAGAGGTGTCACTTGCAATGTGTAGTCATCACAGGTCATATGTTGCTTGATATCAACGTGCTATAAGCGAACATCATCGTGCTACATTATCTTAATTTTTGATACTTTACTTTTGACAGTATTTTGACCTATTTGTGCTATCTACATCAAGCGTTATACCTACGCTAAGTGTCTAGTTTCAAAATGATAGTTGACGATGACAAACGCTAAACATTATAGTCTCATCGTGCCCCTAACATTGTATTGACATAGACATACCCAATGTTAATAAAATTTTTGATTGTTATAATGATACTGTAGATTGATGTCATGATCATCTCGATGAGAAAAACTCATCATGAAGTCACACAAGCTTGTGGAGTTTCGAGTTATGACAATCAAATTTATCCATATTTTTTTTTATTGGTCAAAAGTTTATCCATACTTTAAAGTTTGGACCATTTAAGGAGTTCTACGATTTGGTGGAAAAGATCTCACCAATTTTACAGTTATTGAATTCATATACGAGATTAATTCATCCAACATAAATTACAAAAAAATCAAAAAATATAAAGATAAATCCAACACAAGAATGATAAGTGTGATTTAAACGAAAAAAGATACTGAATTAATAAAAATTTCTAGTAAAAAACGAAGAAGTAGATGTTCTTTCATAAACTTCTTTTTGCCTTGTAACAAGTGTTTACACAATAGGGTGATGTGCACATTCGACCTCGAATTCTGTCTCTTTCTCAGTGAACCGCCGCCGATCCCCGACATCGACTCGCGATTTCATCTTCGAACTCGTTTTTCTCTTCGTTTCATCGTCAGGTTCGATCCAATTCACGAGCAATAATGTTTTATCAATTCGATCTTAATCAGCTCGTTCATGTTCATTTCCACTTCGTTACAATCCGTCGACTCCTAAATCGATTTAGGGTTTTGGAGAAACCCGTTTCGATATTTGATGTTGGGTATATGGATTCATTGTTATCTGTTCATCGAGTTTCGTGATTTTGGACTTGCTGACCGCTCATTCTTTATCACATTGAATTTGGGTTTTTTTTTCTTTTGGGTGGTTGTGGTGATTGGATTGTGAATTTGATTTGGTATTCATGTTTGATGCTATGATGTGGAATGTTGTCATCGTAGAGATTTGTCAGATTCAATGGATTGTGGGGAGTGTGGAATTAGGTGTTTGATTGTAGTATTGTGCATGTGTTGTTTTGTTTGATTATGTGTTGAGAATTTGTGTGAGTTAATTGGTTTCCCACATTGAAGGTGATGAAAAGATAAGATTGATTTATATACAATTGTGAACTACTCGGAACCCATTATCTGAGGCTTTTGGGGTTAATTGATTTCCCACATTGAAGGTGATGAAAAGATAAGATTGATGTATATACAATTGTGAACAACTCGGAACCCATTATCTGAGGCTTTTGGGGTTAAAGATGGACATATTGCTCACATGTATGTTACTTAGGCCTGGTTTGGGTGTGTTGGACTCCCCCTTGGGCTCTCCCCGGCCCCAGATTCTTACAATGTGGATGGAGAATTGGGTTTGATTTTCGTGAACGGGGTTACTGATTCTCCCCCCCC
>LIEC01007489.1:0-60925 GCA_001925005.1 Drosera capensis
TAAATATTCAACAAAAGTTATGAATCTTATAAAAAATATAATGACGGAAAGGCAAGAGAATTATAGTGATCTCAAACCTGCTCAAGTGATGGCATTGGTTTAGCATTCCAAAATTTCGACAAGGCCAATGCAGCGGTTTGAAACATGACAGACCAGCATTATCATACTGATACAAACCACTAATGTTTCAACCCGCTGTCTTGGTCATGTCGAAATTTAGGAGTGCTAAACCAATGATTTCCTTGCCCTTCCAGCATTACATTTTTTTAGGATTCATAACTTTTGTTGAATATTTACTGTCGAGGAGACAAAGCCAGTGCTTCTTATTTTAAAGATCTAACTATCTCAAGGGATGATGCAATCATAAGTGATACATGTCCGGCATTGGTCTATTTTACTGATAAAAGCAGCAACAAAATTCAGGCTGTCTTTGACGCGGGCATCTGTCCTAGGCTTGTTGAGCAGCTAGAGTAAGTGTAGGACTCCGAGCATGATGTCTAGTGATTAATTTTCTTTGGCTTTTATCGTTCACTTTCTTCTCTTCCATCTGTAGTCAACAGGAGAGATTTGTGTTAGATCCTGCATTTCAGGCTGTCAATGGCATTAATGCTCGTGATTATGAGAATAGTGGAACTCAAGTTTGCCATTCGACAATATGTTCTTGAATAGTAGTTTGATCACCTGGAATTGCAACACAGCATAAAACATCCTAGTGGTGGTCGAAGACTGTCTTCGTGTACAATCTCCTCTATGTAATCTCATCATGTGTGACATATTTGACAGGAAATCATCTTCCTTTGAAGCTCTAGATGGGGTGTGCCTTTTAAGGAACCTTATCTCTGGCACAACTTTAAACATAATTCTCTGTCATACGAAGATGATTCTCTCAAGACGCTGAATATTTTACTAAAAGCTTCGTGTGAAATGCTGCTGCCATGGCCTTGCGACACCGTTCTTTCTTGATAACAACTAACAAGATCATGGAAATGAAAAACCCATCGACCCTCTTTGCTTACTCTTTCCTACCATTGCCAATAGTTTGAGGTGCTTATAATGTACCATGATTAGGTACATGTTTTTTGGTGTTATTTGACTTTCACTTGCTTCCTGATTGATTCTATCAGTAATCGTATTTAACTAAACTGTTGAGAATAAACATTCTTAATCCTTAATGTTCTCTTCCTACGTGCTATGGTACTTGGCGGGTTTAAGACAAATGTGAGGGTTTTTACGCTATATCTTTCATGTAATCATATTTTTATGATGACTTCGTTCGTCCTTGAAAGCAGTGTCTGATACTTTCTACTCTTTTTGTCGCAGAGTCTGATAGACAACAAAGTTCTTCCATATCTCATGAAGTTGTTCTCCAACTGCTACGTTAGGAATGTGAAGAATGAAGCGTGATGTGCCATTCGGAACATCACCATTTGAACTATGTAGCAGATAGAGGTACATGATAAACTCCTGAGTCCTGAATGCATAGTTGAGTATTTTCTTGCATGGATTCCGGTTTGGTTTTCACTTTAGATGACCATTGTCTATTATTATGACGGAATGGAACTACAAATTACGAATGCTATAAAATAGATTTTATTAGACCTCATGTCAATACTCCTGCTTCAAGCGGGGATCAGCAAATAGAAGTCTCTATGCATCCTTACCATGAAAACATAAAACAAAGCAAGATTATTGACATGATTATCTGGCCATTGGTTTGTACCATAACGATCAAAACTGGAAGCTCCACATCCTGTATTTCTGCAAATAACACTTACATCCCTGTCATAAATGGAATTTGTTTTCTGACATGGCATGACTCACTCATATGACCAACTAGCTCGTCCCTTTCATGACAAGCTTAGTTACTCTTCACGTTGTCAAATTTCTCAAAATTCAAAATATTTAATCTCCTGATATCGTTCTAAGATATCAAGTTCTTTCAAAATGTTTAAGGATTTTTTGTTAGAATGTGTAGTGTATTTGATAGATAGAAAACTATCCTGATTGTGCTTGTGCTTCCAGGTTGTTACACTTCTGGTACAATCAGTGCTCTCGTCAATCTCCTTCAAAATGGCGAGCTTGATACCATGGAAGAGGCTGCATGGGAAATTAAATGTGCTACAGACATTGCTTCAAATGATCAGATCAAGTATCTTGTCCCTTGCTATTGCTTTCACCTTATCCTCTGGACTGGAAGCTCTTGCTCACTTAATTGTTGTGTAGGCTTCTTGTGCACAAATACTGTATACGATCCATGTATAAACTCTTGGATAATACGGATGTGGAGATTGTGATACTAAGCTTGCAAGGCCTGGAGACTATCTTGAAGGCCGGTGAAAACGAGAAGAACTTGGGAAGTAGTGGAGATGCCAATGTTTATGCTCAGAAGATTGAAGAAGCTGAAGGTGTGCGGATGATTGAAAGCCTCCTTGAATATAGCCACAAAGAGATAGGCAAGATGGCTGCCAAAATTCTTGAAAGATATTATGAGGAAAGAGAGGTCGTGCATCCACTGATCCACTGTTTTTTAGGATATCGAAAACACTCTTTATGCATAGTAACAATCAAACAATAAAGGGAATATTGTTTGATATGTATCATTAGATACATTTTTCACGCAGCTCCTGAACCCAAGATATGTATCTTTATAAGAGAACCATTACAGGACAAAGGAGCATTGTTTACCGTCACTTCAATTTCTTCTATTTTTAAGATCGTCTTACTACCATGTCTTACCACCATGTCGTCGCCGAGCATTGACACCGACACCGACCGAAACCTGCACGATGTCGTTGATAGAAATAAGAATATTGCGTTGGACGTGCGGGGTCTCCTTAAGAGATGAGGTGACGAAAGATAGGATATGCGTGCGGTTGAGAGTTTAAGCTATTGACATTAAGATACGGGAGACGAGATTAAGATGGTTTGATCATGTTATGCGTAGAGACCTAAATTTTCGAATAAGATGCTGTGAATCCCTCGAGATAATGCGGAGTAGATGAGATAGAGACCGAAGAAATATTGGGGTGATGTTATTAGACAAGATTTGACATTGTTTGGACTAACAAAGGACATGACCCTAAATAGGTTTACATAAGATAATAATATAACGATTGTAGTGTTAGTTAGGCGGGTTCTAGCCGTTCTAGGGCATGAAGGATTATGCTTATGTTTAAGCATATTTATATATTTATCTATCCAATACGTATTTTTAATTGCTTCATATTTTTTACTCTTGGTTTCTTGTTATTAATTTTTCATTAATTCTTAGTTCTACTTTATTATGTTCTTGTTTCATTATTCACATTTAGTTTCTTAATTAGTTCTAATATTTCTTATTGTTCTTTATTGTTTGTGTTTGATGTTTGTTTTTGAGGATATCGAAAACAGTCTCTTTATGCATAATAACAGTCAACAATAAAGGTAATACTGCTTACATTTTCGTCCCCCGACCCTGTCTATTCTGGGTAGTTGTTATTGTAAAGATTAGTCCAAAGTTTTTGTCTTCCTTATGAAAAAAACTGGCTAGAAGGATTGACCAAAAGAGGGAAAAAAATGTCAAAACAGTATCAAAATTTTAATATGTTGAATTAAATTTTTGTATTAAACTGGAAAATAGTACTACAAAAATTAAACATACCATTAGTCTAAAGCAAAGAAAACGTAAATGAAAAATGATATGAAAATTAAATAAGAAAAAAATAAAAATGAACTTGTTAGGATCAATTTGTTTGTCTGAAGTACAGATCAGGGGAAAGGAAACCAACGACATAGATACTTGCACGAACAAATTTGTAACAACTCCTTAGATTTATTTGTTTTTTGTGACAAAGATAAAAAATAACTTTATGAAAAAGAAATATTATTTTTTTAATATATAATTTTGTGCAAAAGATGTAATTTATCTTTTCCAACAAGATAAAATTTATCTTTTCCAGACAAGATAAAATTTATCTTTTTTGTTTGTAATATATTGGTTCCCGCCAGCATCAATAGCACCGTTTTACCTTTGAGTACTCCACTATGGCGTTTGATCCCCTAGCTTCTGAGAAGAAAGTTCAGGATCGATTCAAAAGGTTCATGCGCAAAGTTCAGGCGAAAAAGCTTCAAGCTAAGACGCTGAAACCGACGAAGGGGATTGCGAAGAAGACTGAAGGCACTATCCAGGCTAAAGCTTCTCCTAAGGAAACCGTGAATCATGCTAAAACTTCTCCTAAGGTAACAGGGAATCTGACTAAAGCTTCTCCTAAGGAAACCGGGAATCGGGCTAAAGCTTCTCCTAAGGAAACCAGTACGTTCTTGATTCTACTTGAAAAGCGCCATGAATTCCGCCAAGAAATTCAAAAGTGCCGAGAAATCCAAAAGCTCCGAGAACGCCAGAAGATGAGAGAGGCTGCTCGGCTCAAGCTACAGAAGGTGATTAAGATTAGCTAGTATCATGTTAACTTGTTATTGAGCAACCATCAATGGAAGAACTTTAATTCGATTAACTCAGGTGAGATATCTTCTTTTTTATCAGCAGCTAATAAGGTTCTAATCAATTTCCTTTGCTGCAGATGGAGGAATCAGCAGACTATGAGGACAATATCTGTGTCATGAACGACTTTCTCAGATTGATTGGCGACAACTCCTTTCGCTACGCTGCAAATTCCCGTGATGATTTCAGATGTTGGAACCAAAAGAGGCCGTCAGGTCTGGCGGAGTATTCGGTCCGTTCCTTTTAGAAAGAAGGTCGAAATTATTCAGGGCTACAAGGCCTTCAAGATTGCTTTGTTCTGTTATGCATGTCCTGCTATTGAGATCTGTTTGGTTTTCCATAAGGAACGAAGGAGTCCCGAGGAAGTAGAGAGCTAAGATGATCTTCATCTATGAACCGTCCTTCGATGTAGTATAGTTGCACCTCCTGGATTGAACTAATTAGTTTTGTTTTTCAGGACTCAGACATTTTAGTTGTGGTTCGGATTCTGGAAAATGGTTCCGGTGTTTGTATGTTTGGACGTTCCTGCTATGTATAGAGACTTTGATTGCCCATATAACTAGCTGCCCCTCCCTTATGTGATTCCTTGTATTAGTCCCTTGTTTCCTACAACGGGCACGCCAATGCAGGCTTAGGAAACTAATATGGGATCGCATATAGGGGTCAGGGAGATGAGTAGAGGGCAAAGATACGATGTATGATTGGAGTTCCATGTATCTTTTTGTATATAATGCAATGAAAAACTTTTACTTTTGTCCTTGACGACAGGCATGACTGCTTTATATTTCCTGACTTACCACTCTGTCTAATAGCTGTTCCAGTATATTCTTCCACTTTGTTATAAAGTTCGAGGTACTTAAGAATGGCGTAACACTCCAAATGACGATCGCCTGAATCCTTTCAATGAGAAGCATTCCAGACCTTGGCCCTGAATCTATCATTTGTATTATTGCCTTGGTTTTGCTTTCGTTTTCCATCAGAAATATGCTTGTGAATTATGATGTTGGTAGAATTGTAGTGTTGTCTTAATGACAATTACTTTCACCTCCGAATGGCGCCTGTATGTGTGTCGTTAAGTTAGGAATACGGGGTTTTAAGTTATTATAGCTATCGAGAAATTTTTTTACTCGTTTATGGTACTTTTCTTGATGATCTAATCAAGTCACGCCACGAATCACAGCATTAGCATTACAGAAATCGAGTATGTCATATTGGGTCAGGAAAATAAACGTAGCTATCCTGATACAGTTGGGTTGTATCTAAAGCACCAATATAGACGCATCTGTCGTGTATAGTTGATGACAAGAGTCCATCAAGCATAGTATTAATCCGCTCGAAGATTTTCACCTCAACGAGAATCAAAGCCAATTCAGGAGCCAAACCCTTTTTTTTTTTTTTTTTTTGAGAGCTCCCATTATTTAAATAATAACTTGAGAAAGCAGATTCGATATCCACAACAAAATACTAATAACCACAGAATCACTTAAAGTATGCATCCAATACAGAAGCCGAGACCTCCAACTAGTGCTCTTGGCTACTAAATTCAGTTCAAAAGGATGAACTGCTTTATTCTTATAAGCTCTTCATGAACCCTTCAAGCTTTCCCTGCTGCTGCAAACCAACTGGTGCTGTATCATGGCGAATCAAAAACTCAAAGCTAGCACAGGTAATGCAGCAAGAATGGAACTCAAAGTGAAACGAATGTAGATGCAACAGATTGTGTCAATGGAGGTATATAAGGCAAACAACGATATGCGAAGTGCCATCAGACAACAAAAACACTGTCAAGGCCTAAGTATACGAGCCATATGCATCTTACTAATATACAGAAGTATTAGAACTCTGAGAATCCCTTATCCATCATGATCCTAAACTAAGAAATCTTAACGATAGAGAAGTCGTTTTTACACAACTGCAGGCTTATAACTCCAATCTCTTTTGCTCATTTTTCATGAATCTCAAACATTTAATATGACAAAATCTAAAAATCAACACATGAAAAAGAGAGTTATGTTTTGGGATAATCAACATTTATGTGTTATGGGATGATCTTTTTCGAGAAAATGTTATGAAATGCAAATGCCAGTAACGTTAATGTATTATCACCCTTCATAAAAAAGAATCTAAAATCATATCAAAAAATTAAGAAATTTCTCAATGTCACAATAAATGCAAGTTAGATGGTGAGTTTGTCGAGATAATTATCATAACATAAGTTATATGTTAGCAATTAGATGTTTATTATTGTTAAGATTATCATTAAATGATTAAGATTTTAATACATAAATAAACTATCTATATAAAAAAAAGTCAATCTCAATAAATAATATTTTCATTTTAAGTTTAATCATTAGATATTTTTTTCACGCAATTCCTGACCCAAGATATATATCTTTATAAGGGAACCATTACAGGACAAAGGAGAACCACCACCGGCACTTCAATTTCTTCTGTTTTTAAGATGGATCGCTAGGGTTTTCCTCTTACTACCATGTCGTCGTCGTCGCCGCCGCCGGCGGAGCAAGACGCGAAGGTAACTGACGGACTCCTTCGGTTTCGTTGTCTTGTCGAATCCCCTTCGGTTTCGTCGCTGTTGAAGGAGTTGGTTCTTGATTGGAAACGATGATGATGCAGGTTGCGCGACTTCAGCAAACGATTGGTTTGGTTTTGTCAGATGGCAATGATTCTCGACTTAAAGGACTGCTGGCATTTGGGAGCTTCTTTCTTCTGGTATTACTTATCTGCTCCTCGATTCTTCGTTTCGTGTGTCGGAATAGTGAAGAGTTCGGGGAATTGTGTTATTTCGTCGTGATCGCTTTGGGCATATGTTTTATGTGATTAGAACTAGATAGTGGATTTGGAATCTTGATAATGGAATTGGATGATGAAACCAGTTGTCTTGGAGGACTGACTAATATTGGAATGAGGTTTGTAGTAGGAGAGATTTCGGATGGATATTGAGGAGTCGGTATTCTTGTTTTCTTCATTTTTTTGATACATGTTTTCGGTATATCTTTGTAGAAGGTGGAAGTGGCCTGTTTCATCAGGTCGATCAATCAGGTGTTGTTGGTTGTCTAGTTGAGTTCCTAGAGATAGACGATTCTCCAAATCTGCAGGTTTGCATTTGTGTGATATTCGTGGACGTTCAGTCATTATCAACTAGGATCTGTTCGCTGATAACGTTTCTTGCTTCCTTTTTATTAGTTTGCGGCAGTTTGTGTAATCAGTACCATCGCTTCATCAGAAAACACACTGGCTATGGTTAAACACGGTGCTGTCCCTAATCTTTTGAAGCTTCTTTGTTCTACATTTGATTCTATTCGTGAAAAGGTAAATTCGAATTTGTATTATGCAAGGAGCACATTTGATTAAGCTTTGAACGGCCCATTCAAACCTGTTTCTAGCAATCTTGTACTTCAAGGAAAGGTTCTTGGTTGATGTTTTAGGCGGTTGAGGCTTTAGGAGAAATTGCTCATGGTGATTCACCAGATTGCCGTGAGATTCTCCTTTCTTCTGGGGCATTTGAAGCCTTTTTTCCTCATTTGTCTGAAGACGCTGGGTCGTCGATGGTGAAACTCGCTATTAGGGCCTTATCGAAGTTTTGGATTGCTAAGCCAACACCATCATTATATCAGGTTTCAGATCTTACAATGATTTGCTTGCATTTTTGAGATTACAACTCTACTCGTATATCTTGACACTCCTTCATCGAATATGTACTGTTGGGAAGACAGAGTGAGTGCTTATCGTTATTAGACATCTAATTGGCTCAAGTGATGATGAACTCAAAAGTGAGGCATGCTGGGCATTGTGCTATATTACTCATAAAAGCAAGGAAACATTGAGCGTGTCATTAATATGAGTATCTGCCCTCGGCTTGTTCAACTCTTAGGGTAAGTGTAGGACTTTGAGCATGATGTCAAGTGATACATTTGTTTTAGTTTTTATTGTTCACTTCCTTCTCTTCCATTTGCAGTCATCCAAATCTAAATGTGTTGTATCCCGTGCTTCATGCTGTTAATATGATGTCTTACGGTGATGAATTTCATATTCAGGTTAGTCATTGACACAAAATGTACTTGAACCACTCTATTTTATCTATCTTTTGCCGTTCAAAGATTGTTAAACTTGAAATTCATTGTTTATACCTGTAGTTCAGAACGTTATTTGAATAGCATCTAATTACCTGGAAATGCAATACACTATGAAACATCTCTGTGGGGCTTGAAGACCCTCTTCATGTGGTGTCCCCTTTGTAATCTCACTATGTGTGGCATCTTTGACAGGAAATTATCTTCCTATGAAGTTCCATGGAATTTAGGTGAAATGACATATTGTTCTTGCTCGTAAGTGATTCTGCTTGTGGACGGGGTATGCCTTTTAAGCAACGTTATCTAGGAAACAATTTCACTCTACTTTGGATGAGGGTGATTCTCTACGATGTTGAAACTTTGCTTAAAGCTGTGAATGAAAGTGTGCTATCATGGCCTTGTGACACCATTCTTGCTTGATATGAACCAAAAAGTGCATGGAAATGCGGAACCCATCAGCCCTCTTTGCTTGCTCTTTTCTGTCATGGCCAGTTGTTTAAGATGCTTTTAATTTATCATGATTAGGTATTGATTTTTTCTGTATTTTCACTTTCACTTGCTTTCTTATTGAATATTGAATCCATCACTAGGAAGATTCAACCAAAATTGTTGAGGCTTGATCCCCCCCCCCCCCCCCCCCCCCCCAACATCTCTAATGCTTAATGTTCTCTTCCTACATGCTTTTGTACTTGGAGGTTTTGAGACAAACGAGAAGGTTGTAAGCAATATCTTTCTTGTAATCAGATTTTCTATGATGAATTCATCCGCTCTTGGCATCAGTTTTGATTCTTTCTACTCTCTTTTGTATCAGTGTATGATAAACGACAATGTTCTTCCTCGTCTTGTGAACTTGCTCACCAACGACCATGTTATGAGAATCAAGGACAGCAGGGTTATTTGGCACCTCACCTTTAGATCTAAGATGTTGAAAGAGGTATATGATAAACGCTGCATAGTTGAGTACTTCTTTACATGGCTTTTCACTTCAAATCGCATGATCTATTATGATGGCGAAGAGGAATTACCAATTTGAAATGCTCTAAACTAGATTTCACTGAACTCATGCCAATACTCCTGCTTCAAGTAGGGATTGACAAACAGAATTCTCTATGCATCCTTAACCTGTGAACGCAAAATTATTGGCATGAGCATGGAAGATTGTTTTGTACCATGAGGTCCATGACGACTAAAAATGAGATCTCTCTATCAAGGATTTCTGTAAATTGCACCTGAGTTCCTGTCGTAATTGGAATTTGTTTCTGCACGACTCACTCATATCATATGACCTATTAGCGGTTGATACGAGCGCCTAACTGACAGAGTATGCTCGTCCCTCTCATTGACGAGATTAGTAACTCTTGCATAGTTGCATTGTTGGACATCTCAAAATTCAAGATATCTATTCGTCTGATAACATTCAAAGATAACAAATTCTTTTGAAATGATAGCGATCTTTTTGTAATGGTGTGCAGTCTATTTGTTAGATGGAAAAAAATACCTGATTGTTCTTAATGATTCCAGGCTGTTGTTGCTTCTGGTGCAATCAGTGCTCTGATCAATCTCCTTCAAAATCCCGAGTTTGATACCAAGAAAAAGGCTGCATGGGCAATTAGAAATGTTACATATGAAGCCTCAAAGGATCAGATCAAGTATGCTTGTCTCTTGCTATTGCTTTCACCTTTTCCTCTGGAGTCTGGAATCTCATGCTCACATGGTTATTGTGTAGGTATCTAGTGGATGAAGGCTGTGTAAGAACTTTGTGCAATCTCTTGGATTCTCGGGATCAGGAGACTCTGAAAGTATGCTTGCAAGGCCTGGAGAGTATCTTAAAGGCTGGGGAATACGAGAAGAACTTGGAAAGTAGTGGAGATGACAATGTTTATGCCCATAAGTTTAAAGAAGCTGAAGGTGTGCGGATGAAGAGAAAACTCCTGAATGATGATGGACCAGGCTGCAAGAATTCTTGAAAGATATTTTTAAAAAAGAAGAAGATGATGTCGTCAGTCGACTAAGAACTATGAGGTCGGTTTAGGTGAGAGGGAAGCTGGATTTCATTTTGGTTAGAGTTATGATATTTATTTGGACCTTGTACTTGTTGTTCTTCTCAACTGCCGATTTCGCACTTCAGTACTGCAAATCATCTCTTTCAATCTTGGCTGAGTGGCATGCACAGGCAGCATAACAAGCAATTAAGCATTGCATGAGTGCCAACTGTGTATAAGGTGCCTAATCTTGCTCACTAAAATTTCCGTGGCTTCTATTTTCAGTCATCTGTTAACCTAGGTTGCTTACTGATACCAGGCGCTCCAGAGTGCCTAGGCCTCTTCCTAGTCAAAAGTAAAATTTTAGGTAAAAAGTGCCTCGTATTGCTCGAAGGGCAGGACAAAGAAAAGCACATGCCTTCTTGTGTTGTATTGGGCTTAAGCACGCACTTTGGATTCCTTTTTTGAGTGAATATTACCATATTAATCCTATTTAACTTCTAGTGGAGTCTAGATTAAGATTTTCTTCAATTTCTGTCGGATGGTAACTTATGTCATTTAGTTTCTTGTCGAAAGTTCGCAATGAATATATGATGAACTTATCTATCATAGGTATGCATTTTTTTGTTCAATCAATTCAACCCGTTGTTATTTGCTTATCTACTATGCTATTTTACTTGGCCAACTAGTGTACAATGCTTCTGGTTTCTTGCTTATCAATAGTACCGAATGTGATCATTTCTTTTCCGTGGTTTGCAGGTTGGTCCCTTGGCAGCAGGCTTGTACATATGAAGTCCTCGAAGTCGAAGAGATGGAAGAACTGTTCCTCATTTTGAGCTTGCTGTCGCTTTTTCTTGTAGTGCTAGTACTTGGACTGCGCTCCGTCGCTGGTAGAAAATCTAGGAGCACCTCTGTACGGCTATATTGTTTCAGGCGTTCACAGTCATTGTAAATCAAGGGATTTGTGTGGTTTTAAGACTGCTTTACTTCACATGGTACTTTGAGACGGGGTATTGGTTGATAGTGCTGACAGTTGGACGTTTTACATACCGATGTATATCATCTTTCGAATCTTGTATAGTGTCATGGTGGATTTTCTCAGATCTTGTTTAGGAGAATAAATCGTAAATGATATGTTCTTAGATCTTGCTTATCTAGTTATCTTGTTTAGGTTTTTACATTATAAAGATTCGTAAATGATTGATCTCATATCGTCCTCGAGTATGCCCACACGAATACCTTGCATCATACTTTTATACTTTTATAGAAAAGAATTTTGAAGAAATGAATTGATTATGTATTGGTTAGATTTAGTTTGTCATGGTTACTCTGGACTACACATGTCAATCTGCTTTCTCGGAACTATTTTCCCATACTTAGATTACCACTGTTACAACTGATCATCTCACCTCAAAGATTTTCAAGAAAAGAAAAACCAAAACGAAATGAGTCTGAGTTGATAGTCACTGCTCGAGCTTTCGTAAAGACTTGGATTTAGTGTACAAAAGTTGAAATACTGGAGCGATCTCATGTGTGCGAATAAACATCACCAGCACGAACGTGTTTGCTGCCAAAAACAGCAAGCTCGCCAAACCAAAGTTGCAAGAACACGTTATGGCCCCTGAACTCCAGCATGTAACCCCACATTAGCCAATGAGTCTGAGTTACCATCCAACACAGGATACATGTAACACCTTCCCACTTGATTTTCATGTTGCTCCATGGTAGTATGATGGGCAACAAGCAAAAAAAAAAAAAAAAAAACTGGCAAAGTACTGCGCTGTGATCACCTACAACACAGTTCAAGAACTATGAGAAGAGAAACAAAGTGGAGGACTGAAAGACGCCCTGATGCTTCATTAAGGATGATCGATTTCTGCAAACCTTGTTGAATACAACAAATGGCGCCCTCTGCGTAAAGAAACAGAGTGGGAGATCACATGCAAAGATGAAGATGAGAGGCAGCTGCACCGCCAACTGTGGCAGGAAAGATATAAGCTTCTCCAACAACGAAAAATCATGCTCATGGCGGAGGTTTATGTGATAGAAATATATGGAGATATTGTGTCTTGGATCAGTACGAGTTAGACGGTAGAGCTGTGCTTCATTAAGAAACTCCCAGCCATACAGGTAGAAAGACAGGCCTGTACAACCAAGAAAGACCGACCCTGACACAAGACCAAATACGACTCTAGCCTTAGTCCAGATGCTTCCTACCGCGTTGAGTATATAGTCGGCATTGCTCATCTCCGCTCCATCGCTCTGAGTTTTCCACAGGAGTCTGACCAGATCGGAGGTGGTGAGGATCAAGAATGAGAGTCCATGAAGGGCATATATAACAGGGTATATCTAAAGTGGACTACAAGTCCATACCAAAATGCTGCCTGAAATACTTTGCCTGTTAAAAGGAAAACAAGATGATCAAGATACAGAAAGGAAAGCGATTTAAGGTGGTTCATGTCATCACAGGCCAGGATGAAAAGTCCAGAGAAAGTACATTTGCACTACGTACCTTTCATGATACAGAATATGATCCAAAGTATTGCAGCACAGACAATGGGCTCACAGTTTCCCCGGGTACCAATAGTGAAGGTAAATGGATTTAACAGCCACACCATAACTGAAACAAGGCACGGGCTTTTAGACACCCCACGCATCTTCAAAATGTCACGGATAAATATCCCAACCAGCAGATCCGCAATATATGATGAGCTAGTCTATCAGGGATGAAGACAAGTTAATCAAAATCTGTATGGGATGCCCTGGACGGGAATATCGATAGGTGGCCCTGCTGTAGCGGATGCCCCGGAGGACACGAGCATTGCAGCGTCGGAGAAGACAGGGTAATCGAAATCTGTGTATCTTACCTCCATATGGGTATTTTGCCATTCACCATATATTATTAGAACAAAACAGAAGAATGCCGAGGATATTTAGCTAAAAAACGGGAAGTGGTCATCATGATTGTTGTTGCTCAATTTCACGCAAAAATCAGACACTTGTTGTCAGAGCCTTCACAACAACAAGTCTGCACAATACAGCAGTGTAGAGTTGGGAAATAGAAGAGCAGCACAGCAGATGAGAAAGGAGATCAGATCAACGTAGGAGAAGCAGAGAAATGAACCACCCTCCTCCTCCTCCTCCTCCTCCTGTGGCTGTGGTTCGGGGAAGAAGCACAAACATCAATTCTGGATCGCCGATGATGGCCAAAAAGAGCCCGCCATTTGTTACGGATAAGCTAATTTTGAATGGTGATACTTAGAGAATGGTTTAGAATTTTCCATAATTTTCTAGACCTCTTCATGTCCTTCTAGAAAGTTCTATACTTTTCTAGGAAGAGTTTTTCATATTTCTCTAGAATGTTTTAGAAAAATATTTCACAATTTTCTAGAATGTTTTAGGAAGAATCTTCCACATTCCTCTAGAATGTTTTAGAATCTTCCCTAAAATGTTTTAGGATCTTCCCTACAATGTCCTAGGAAGTTTCTAGATATATCTTGGATATGATTTGTTCTAGGGAATTCTTTATACATACTACGAAGAGAAAACTTAGTAGAATTCTCCAGCCACCTTAGAAAAGTGTAAGATATGGTTTTAGATAATCTAGAACAATACAAACACTTATATTTACTCTCAAATTTCTCATTCTCTCGTTAATCTAGTCTTTTGACATTTGAGATAGGCTGAACTCAAACAAATATACCCCGTAACACACTGCCTCTCTATTTCTGTTTCGTCAGGCCGCTTGTTTTCATTTTCTTCATTAGTCTTGTCAACAAGAATCAAACCTTTAAAATTCATTACTCATGTCAATAACACTGACACATAACATTGCTCATTTCAATTAGACCTAAATTTTAAATTTTCCTTTATAATGTAGTACTCCTCTTTTCTCATTCCAAAAAACAAAACAAAAACCACATTATTTAACACCCATTGAGTAAGATTGTTCTAACATTAAACATAATCCCAATTTATGTCTCAGTATGAGTCTTTCCAAAAAAATAAAAATTGTCTTAGTATGGAGAAAAAAATTGTGCAAAATTTTTTATCAGAGCTTGGTTTTACAAAATCACATGCACCTAAGTTCCAACCACAATCAGTTTTCAACTCGACAACAAGTATACACTTCTCCAACTTTATTGTTCCTTTAGTCATAACAGCCTCAGCATGAATCATACAACATATAAAACACTCTACATCACTAATTGTATCTATGAACCAATCTCTCAACACGGGAAAAAGGAAAGCCAATTCGTGTTAAATTACAGGCAAAAAAAAAAGCAGAAGAAGAAAAGAAAAAATAAAAATGACGAGGGGCCAGAAAGGCCACTGCGCAAATCCTCGTAAAGCGAGGTTCTCATTTTCCTTCTTTTAGCGTCTCCGCAAAACCTGGACTAATCACATTGTGATCTTTCTACTGGATGACTTTCCGACAGATAAGCTTGCTGACTCTGGTTGAGAGTATCATCCACGGCAAGATCCCAACCTGCACATATCATGGCTGCAAGAATGCATCATGCTAGATGGAGGGGAAATGGAGATATTAACAATCATCCAAGAACAATTGAAAACGGAACCTCATCAACCTCTGGATCTCAACTACATGACGGAGAAACAACATATGAGATAATGACACACTTCATATCCTTCCCATTTCGACATTTTAAAACGAAAATATTTTCAACTTTGGAACAATAAGAACAAAGAGATTTTGATGTACACACCATAACTTTGTCATATGAAAAAACCACAGCTTTCCATGATAATACTTTTCCTGCAGGAGTGAACCAGGTTAAGGTTTTATAAAAGATATTAAGAGTTGTCCCTAAGATTAGACCATACGTATAGCAAAGGAGGATGCGCAACACAAAATAATATTTAAATACGCAAATGCAACCCTCCGACTTGGGCAAAACATTCTCATAATTTTTGGTTGCCTTGATTAAAAAAAACATGTTTGTTTCCTATAAGAAGAGCCACTTATAGGGTTTCACTAACATGATAATGAAATCGATAAAATACAAGGCAAGGGATCTAACCAAAGGGTTGGACAAGTTCCTTCGAAATAGCAGCCACCGGGGATCCCCAAAACCAAACCGCAAGCACCAAGTAAGTTAATATCTGCATCAGATGAGTATTAATAGAAAACACTAAAACCTCCACACAACAACAAGAGAATTTTGCATAACAGCATTGCACACCTTTATAGGCATCATAGCCTTCATATACGGATCATAGGATGATTTCTTCACCTTCATCTGCACTTCTTGTACTACAAGATATAAACACCTTCAGAGGCTCACATAAGTCAAATAGGTAGCAATTGAAGTCCAACCATACCATAAGAAAAGGCCAAATATGTTTACAACTTCAGATCAGGAAAGCTCAAAACTTTTTACCAGCCAAACTCCATTCTCCAACATTAGACACTTCTGATAATTAAGGTAGGCCACAGTTCGAAACTAATGGGCTCAGCGGTGACCACGATTCACGAGTAGGAATCCTTGCAAGCACATATGGCTGAAGAATACAGAAATTACAAAAAGGGAGGGCCTAGGAAGTCGGAACCCTTATGCATTACAATTAACTTTACTTCCATAGAATGTAGCCTTGCCCATTTTCCCAGAGTAAGTTCATAATCTAATTATTGGATGATATTTCAAAAGGGTTATTTGTGCTCTAAAAAACACGTGTTAGTACTATGGATCATATTATCATTAAGAATTAGGAGACATCTTCTGATCCATACTTTCCCCACACCTCTCCGTCTTAACTCTTTCTTGTCCGCCCTACCTTGTAATCTCCTGTTTCCACCAGGTTCTACATCATACCAAATGACAGCACTATTATGCACGACACAGGTAAGTCACTCTATGCTACCTCTCTAAAGTACCTGATTTTCTACTTTCTAACAAATCCAAATTTTCGTGATCATAGCCACATAAAAAAGAGCTATGTTTATTCAATCAAAATCGAATTTTACTAACCCATTTGTGGTATATCATGAAGAAACAATTCCGTACTTTATGGGCAAAGACAATGCAATATGATGAGCCATATTTTGTAAGGTCTCTTACTTTTTGCAAGTTCCTTTTCCTTGGCAGCAGCGATCCTCCTTAATTTTGCAGCTTGTGCAAATGTTGATGGCCTACAAACAAAAAAGGAAACAAGTTGCTATGCAATAATGAATCGAACACTTAACCTGAACAGAACTGAAGCCAATTTCTTTTACTCAAGGAATTCTAGAAGGAGGCAGCAGTGGGGTGGGATGTGCAGAAAACCCTTGAGGACTGACTTACTGTGAGTATGCACTTGCTTCCTTCAGGAGTTCACGTATCTCTGCCCGCAGTTTGAGTTCTGTCTCACTCAAAGTTCCACTCTACATGAAGAATGAGATTGTGCCATGTCACGTAACTAGTGAAACAATTTAAAGGGGAATCAACAGTCAGAACATTAACACATAAATAACGGCATACACACAAAATAATACAAACACCATAAGTAACACCAAAGGACCGGTCCTGCCTTCCTCTCGTCGCGCCTAAAAACTAACTAGAATTATTTAAACGGTCTAACACCCTAACTCAGCATGCCAATAAGACATTAGCCAGAAGCATAATATTGAATTAATTGAATAAAGGAAGATTGTGTACTGAACAGCAGCATTAAGGAAGCACTTTCATCCTTGTTGGCTTGATAACAAAGACAACTTTGGATGGTTCTATACCAACGAAGGAGCAAACCTCGCACATCTAGACTTAATCCGCAAAAAGGGAAAATTAGTTCCAAATTATTCCACGAAGAACAGATGATGCACTATCAATCGGGAGACGGACAACTAAAATGACCTAAACAGAACAATGATGAAATTCAAATTAAAAGGAAAAAACAAAGGATGGGATGGATATTGGGAGGGTGGTGACCTTGATGTGGTGTTCGAGGTATCTGGGGAGAAACTGGATGACGAAGACGATGATGAACACGGTCGGAGCTGCCAAACTGTTTCCCTGTTCCACCGAATCTTCCATTTTCGAAGATCGATCCCCAAAAAAAATTTGGCCCTGAAAATCCCCAGAGAAAGAGAAACACAGACAAAGTCAAATGGGATCAATCCAACCAACACAACAGCGGTTGAAGGACCCGCGAGATGAGGCCTGAGGAGGGGGATGGCAGACGTCGTCTCATCAAAATCGGATCAACTCAACCCAACCCAACCACGCCGAGAGGGATGACGTCATTGATTGAAAACGTAGCGGCGTACTGCGGCAATGGAAGCGGCCGTTGGTTTGACGATGCGGGGCATTCTTTCCATCTCATGGGCCCGAGGCCCAGAAAGCTTGGAAAAAAAAACTTATCGGGCTTTGAGGCCCATAAGAAGAAGGCTTTAAAATAAATGTATCGGGCTTCGAGGCCCATCCACTGATACAGCCCACACACTGGCACTCTGGCACTACTACGACAACCGCACGCCTATTTACACGGATGCGCTTCGTTTGGTCGATCGACGGTCGACTAGCCAAAGAGAAAAATCAACAACATTGGTTTGTTCTCTCTCTCTCTTTTAGGGTTTCTCGGGTCAGAATCCATCATCATGTACGGTGCTTACGGGCCAAGAGGAGGGTATGTATGCTAATCTCTCTTTCGATTTCTGTGATTTCCCAATCCTTGTATGGATAATTTCGGATGCGCTTTTCCGTGCGTGTTTGTGATTTTCCATCTGAAAGACGGAATTTTTGTACTATTATGTTTGTGCAGTGCAGTGCAGTTTTGTGTTATAGGGATTTAGATGACACGATAACGAACTGCTTTGGAATCCAATCCGTCTACGGCACGAAATTGGGCCAAATTATTCTCTACAGATCTTCTTGTTTTGTGGGTATCGGCCGCCAAATTACGTTTCTGCGATAACCTTCTAGGGTTTTAGGGTTTAGATGCTGATCTGTTCCTCAAAATACTCTATTAAGTAATTTGTCGAGTTAAATTGCTACATGATTTTTACGGTACGTTGCTTTACTGTCACTAAGTTTTTGGGTTCCTCATCTATAATATCGTCAATTTCTTCCCATTAAATCATTACGGAGAATTTCTTGTATGATAGATTTTGTCCACTGAAAAGTCTTTGATTCTGTGGCGCGGTGTATGTCTTGTATCGTGGCATGTGATGACAATTGGATCTTATGCTAGGTTTTCCGTTGGCTTAAATCTTGTTCAACATGGATTACCAGTTTCCACCCAATATATTATACACTGTTTCATTGTGTCTGCATCATGTTTATGACTGATGTCCTTCTAGTGCTTTTGTATGCTTTACTTGGTGACTAATCTGTAGCTAAAATACGTTTCGGGACTTTTAGGAAGAGGGTAGGCTTAACTGTTACCCGTTCTGTTTAGAGAGCCGGTTTTTTTTATTTTTTTGGGTACTTAAGAATTAAGATGTGGCATATCAGCAATAGAAACCGTGGGTTGGGTCTGGTTATATTAACGGGTTAAGTGGGGGATTCTTTTTTCTTGTGGGTATCAAAAAGGGCGATCTTGGGAACCGGGGGGGTTGAGGACGGGTACGAGGTGGGATCAAAGAGAGGAAGAATGACGGAATCAAATCCCTACTTCGCAGTGAACAGCGGAGAAAGCGGGTTCCAACCGTATTCTTACTATGGAAGCAGCTTTCGGTCATCTGGATTTCCGGTTGTCCGTCTGAGGGGGCTCCCTTTCAACTGCACTGACATGGACATCCTGAAGTTCTTTGTTGGTTTCGATATTGTTGACGTGCTTCTGGTCAATAGAAGTGGTCGCTTTTCAGGAGATGCCTTCGTGGTCTTTGCTTCAACCGTGCAGGCTGACTTGGCTCTTCAAAGAAATAGGCATAGTATGGGTCCACGATATGTGGAAGTTTTCAGGTGCGGGAAGGAAGAATACTACCATGCTGTCGCTGCAGAAGTGAACTATGAAGGAGCTTATGACTATGAGTATCGTGGCAGCCCTCCTCCTGCAGGCCGTCCAAGGAAGGACAAGGACCAACTGGAGTTCACTGAGATACTCAAGCTACGTGGTCTCCCATACTCGGTGACGAAGCCAGATATCATTAAGTTCTTTGGAGACTTCTATCTTGTAGAAGACAAGATACACATTGCACGCCGTCCAGATGGGAAATTCACAGGCGAGGCTTATGTAGAGTTTACTTCTGCAGATGAGGCTAAGAGGGCGATGTGCAAAGACAAGATGACTGTCGGTAGGCGATATATAGAACTGTTCCCAGCGACACCAGAGGAAGTTAGACGTGCAGAGACAAGAGGCAGGCATTAATGTGGTTTCCTGGATGGTTTCTCGTTGCTCCGTGGCTTTTAATTCGTGTAGCTCATATCCAGAATTCTGTGATTTCATATGTTAAATTAGAGTGGAGGTCATTTCTTTTTGGATCTTCCTAGTTTACAAACTGAGTTCTATCAACACTGCACAGGTCTTGCAAATTCGCTTAACGGTTCCTCGTTGTTGAGATTCAGTTGAGCTGTTTTGATGATTATTCATTGACTTGCAGTTAGCTCTTTGCTTGTTTTCCGCTGGTTTATTTTTAGCTTTCGTGAACGGCTGTCAACTGCATGTTTTTAGTACATAAGGTGGTGGATGGGTTGCTGCTGAACTTCTTGTGTGTGCACCAGCCCATGATATCACAAGTATTTTGCAGAGAGTATTATGTCCGGATGAACAGGGGGCGGAGGATGAAATGGTCTATCAATGGCGATTGCTATTGTGTTTGTTAAACTAGAGATAAACTGTTGGTTGAGGAATGTGTATTTGTCATTCTAATTTGCTAGGGGAAGTTCTACTGATTCGTTCAATGATGGGCTACATCCATAGATCATTTGATCCTGTATTCGTGTTGAATACAGCCGATCTGTGTTCAAGACTTTCATTTTTATCATCATATATAATCGCACGGGTTGCCATGTTCGGTTGTAGATCGTAAAGATTCCTATATACTCCAAATGAGAAGGAATTGTAAGAGTTGGGAATTGGTGACCAATAAGACACAAGTTGAATCGGTGTTTATTTCGTATATGGCTTGTAAGATAAATTTCTTGGCTTGATTCTGTTGCATCGATGCTTATTTTGGACATGGCTTGGCAAATAACCAGAATCTATAGACTGGCATAAAAGAGGTTTTGTACTGTATGAGTCTATGAGACGATCAGCCGATCAAGATCAATTTTGCAGATTCACTGTCTAAAAAGTACAGACTCAAAGATAAAAGTTCAACCACTAATGTTGTACCTTCAGTAGCCTAAGTGATGGAGTCTAGGAGCATTCACAGCAATGTTCTTATAAGACTCCCGATCTCTATATTTAGGAAATACAAAAGAATAAATACACCCAACAAACTCTATATCTTTATCTCTATTCCTAAGTGAATCTTTATTCTTCATTTTCTTTCCTATTTTTAGGAATGAAAATTTGAAATCCTAAGTCATTCTTTATAGCTAAATGATAATTATTAAAACTTAAAAAAATTATAAAGTTTAAAAAAAAAATTATTTGTATTTTAATAATTATAAAATCATTTTTTAAAAGAAAAAAATTTCTTTTGAAAAAAATTCTATTTATCATAAGTGGCAATATACAAATTTATTTTTCTGACTAAAAATTACAAATATGATAATTTAAATATATGTGGAATCAATATAAAGAATCTGTTGGACGATTAAGTAAAAATCTGAATTTCTATAATAAAAAATAATATTATAACATTGTATAGTAGAGGTAGAGATGAAAAAATTGTTTTGAATAGTATAAGTTGATGACTTATGTTGTGTTTGTTTCGGTGGAATGGAGAAGGAAAGGAATGCGCCAGTAGGCCGAAATGGGAAAAAAAATTTGTTTGTTTTACCACTTTAATGGAATACATCATTATTTAAGCAATCACATTTCTTTTCTTATTATCATTTCTTATAATTAAAATAAGAAATTATAAAATATTAAAGTTAAAGTTAAAAATTAAAAATTAAAAACTAAAAAGTAAACCTTAAAAGAAAAATCTAAAATAAAACATCTAAATTCTTAAAAAAAATCAAAAGTCAAAAATCAATGGAATTATCTATAGCTTATTTTTTTGAAACTTATTTACCGATAAATCTTATTTTTTTTTAACAATCAGTCATCATTATAATTTATATTCATATCTTATGATGGAGGAAACAAAATATTTTATCGATCACTTACCGTAACAAAAAAAATACAATAAAATCTTAATATGATTTTTGGACAACTTTCTCCATCATCACATCATCGTCGCCACTAACAATGTTCCCAAAAATACATCCCTTTAATTGACAACAAAACAATACATACATCACCATCGACAAAATCAAATATAATACATCCCGTAGTGTTCATCATAGCTGACAAATACACCCCAGCGTCAGAGTGTACAGTACGTGCCCTCGAAATCTATAATATGTTGTCGGAATTGATGGTACACCATCGTCGGAATCAACAGCGCTCTCCGATTCAATGGTGTTGAACCCCTAAATGTCCACATTCTAGCGTTTTAGGGTTTTCGACATAGAGAATTTTTCGACGATCTTCTCCGCAAGAGCTCCATCACCAATTCACCATGAATCTCGGTCGATGGGCATCTCACTCGAATACCTTATTCCTTCATGGACTCAGTTCATCCAATATCGCCTGCATCGACTCTGATCAAAGTCCCATGTCAAAAGATTTCTTGGATCCCGATTACACATGCAACGATTTCCTGTCTCATTTTGTTCGTTTGATGCCAGTTAAGCACGAATGAGGAGCAAATAGAAATCGTTGCATGTTTAATCCGAAATCAAGGTTTCAATGAAAATCATGGACGAGAATGTGTTCGATATGGTAAACCTGATAGTTCATCGAAAGGAGAAAAACACCGACGAAAGAAAAAAGAGGAAAATTTAGAGTGTCCAATTGAGTTTGATCGTGAAATCGACAAAATGGAAAGGAGAAGATTTGATTGAGATTCGCAGACAATTAAAATGATATGATTTAATTATTTGTTTTTTTAAAAGATAATTAATAAATTAAGGATGATTTATTAATAAATAAATTAAAAAAATATGATCTATTATTGTTTTACACAAAAATAACAAATTAAAAAGAAAAAAAAATCAAAAATTTAATTTTTGAAATTAAATATTAAAATTAAAATTAAAGTTAAAGTTAAAAATTAAAATAAAATTAGAATTAGTTTTTTAATTAAAGTTGAAATTTTTATGTTTTTGAAATGTGTGTTTCCATTCCGATCGGATTAAGCAAACTCATATGAAATGGTAATCGCTTTTTCCATTCTTTACTCCACTTCTCAGGATACTAAATATTCTTTCTTAAACTATTCCTGCGAACCAAACATATCATTAGACTAATATTTCATCATTTCAAAGGGAAGTACTGCAGCAGTATAGCAGATAATGCCATTAGAGCACTTGCATCAAAGAGGTTGTTCCCCATTTTAGACAACGAAAAAGACATGCCAAAAATTGGGGTACAGTAAATTTTATAGTTCTTTTACCTATCATGTATGATATGAAAATTGAATTCATAATTTAGAGAATGTATTATTAACATTTTTTAGTTCACTCCTCCCACATCATACGGGTCCCACCCTCTCCCTCCTCACAACCAACCCTAATTTCCCTCACAACTTTCCAAACAAATTTCATTAATTAATTGCTTATAGATAAAAGTAAAGATTATGACGAAATTGATATAAACAAAGATTAAATAAATAATATAAAAAATGTATTTGAATATATAAAATAAAAAATCTGAGAGATTATAATGAAAATGCTCGAAAAAACCAGCCTAAGATGAAACAGATGTATAGATAAAAAACAGAACATCAGCTGGCGAGACTTTAAGAGGGGGACTGGAGGTAACTACCATTCAAACTACTAGTGCAGAAAAGATAGACCGACAAAGTCAAAACAACGAGTAATCAAACCAATCAGTCTCCATATCGCCCTCCTCCGATTCCTTTATCCATAAAATGCATCGCTCTTCATTCTCCTCCCCAAACAAAAACCCACATTAAAAAACTACACACAGATTCCGGCCTGTGCAGATCCTCCATCGAGTCACCACCGCAGAGCTCCGTGCCTTTCATCATCAATCTAATACTACAGGTAACTATTTCAACAAGTTTTTTCCGATGAGAATAGCAATCAGTTCTATGTTATGTTCGACGAAATTAACAGCGATATTGCACATCAGTTATCACCAATCTTCTTCACATATCTATGGGACGAAACTAATTCATCCAGACTGCCATGCCACAAACATAAATTACTAACTCACATGAATTCAGATTTGCCCAGGAAGAAAGAAAGCAAGGAAAAAAAATTCCTTGGTTAATATAGCCAAGGGAACAGAGATAACAAACAGACATGGTACAGTCGGAGCCCATCTGAGTGAAGCTCCTTAAGCTCGTCTGTCTCACAAGTCGATACCGCTTGCTTGAGTTTCGATACGGTCTCAACGGATTGTATGGTATTGTGTGATCCCACGTTCTGGAGGCAACTTCCTTAGTATGAATAGCACCAGACTTGAAGGCACTATCTCCACCAACTAACAAAACCAAATATACAACACAAACTCAAACAATCAAACCTCTCGACAGTTAAAAAGGGCAAATTATCAATAGTATCTTAGTCCTTGATTAGAGTATATTAGTTTCTTTCCTAGAGATCCCTTCAGGTATCTAAGGATCCATAGCGTTGTATTCTAATAGGTAATGCGAGGGGCAGACATGAACTGACTCACCACACTCACTATTTGATTTTTCATAGCGCTGCATTCTAATATCAGGTCGAGTGACTGTCAGATAGTTCAATTTTCAAACCTGTCTCTGATATCTCTCAAGATCATCTCAGGATCATGCAGAGGTTCTTGATTCTCTGGCATCAATTTGATCTCTGGGATCATCGGTGAGTCAGCAAGGTTGCATCCAAATAACTCGCATTCTGAAAGCATATCAAGGACATATTTTCCCTAACACATAAGGATTTTATCAAGAAATCGTAGTACCTCAATACCAAGAAAATACTTGAGCTTGTCCAGGTCGATAATCTAAAATTATTCGCTCAAGAATTTTTTTAGTGCAGAGATTCCCTTAACATTATCGTCGGTAATGATCAAATAATCTACATACGCAACTAGGATGATGGGCTTCTCCTGTAAATGTGTGTAGCAGACTGAATGGTCATTAGCATTCCTGGTCATGCCATACTGACTGAGTGCTTATGATATGCGCTCGAACCATGCTCGTGAGATTGCTTGAGATCGTAAAAAGATCTTTTTATGAAGGCCTCCTCCTGAACAATAAACTCAGGTGACTGGGTCATATATATCTACTTCTCAAGAATATCATTGAGAAATGTATTTTTGACATCAAGCTAGTGGAGTGGCCACCGACGCATTGTAGCAAGAGCAATGGAGATGCGGACAAACATCATCTTGGCAAAAGGAGAGAGGTCTCCTTGTAATCCACACCATTGGAGTAAGTGTAGCCTTTGACAATAAGTCAAGGGATCCATCAGGATGAACCTTCACAGTAAATACTCATTTGCAACTGACAGTCCGTTTGTCAATCGACTAGATTCGCCACCAGCCGTTGACGTCTTCCCTTTTCTATTCGCCCAGATCCGTAGTCGCCACCACTTCCGAGGCCGTCGTTGTCACCGTTAGAGCCACCGTTATCCACAGCCACAACCACCCAGCGTCGCGTCGTCGTTCACACATATTCTCCGTCGTTGATTGCTCACAGGAGATTCGAATCGAGAGAGATCTGACGTTGCAGTGCAACCGTGCTTGCTTGCAGATTTAGATTGCCAGAGAGACATTGTTAGATCTGCGTCGATCAGCTACCGCCGCCCCCACAGTCGTCGTTGCTGCTACCAGTTTTCGCCACTCCAACCTTCGCGCAGCTGCCTAGAACCAGGCCCGACAGCAAACCCGACTTGGTGACCTGAAGGCTTCTGTGACGGCACTCGGTCTAGCTAGGGCTGCTTTCTTTAGGTTTGTTCTGTTTCCTGTTCTTGCTAGTTGCAAGAAGCACTCTATCTTTGCCAGCAGCTTGGATAGTAATCGTCTTAGGATTTGCCAGCACACAAAGTCTAGGTTTCTTTTTCTCTCGCGCATCAAAGATGGTACCCATATCTTCACATTATTTGAAGATTGGTGTTAATCTCTCTAGTTCCAATTGGGTACAATGTTTTATGCCGCCAAGCATAAAACACTTCAGCACATCCACTAGATCATCGAACAGCTGACCTCAAATATGCAAGAAAATGGTTCAATCAAGCCAAACAAACTGTGGCAAGTGTTGCTTTGTGACAAGGTTGCACCAAAGCAACCCACGAAAGTATTTGACATATTACCTACTACACTTGTCTAAACAGTTCAGAGATGCACTCACCAAATAGTAGATTAGATTTAGAACGGGGTGATCCAAGACATCCAGATCCGCAGCTTTATCAAATGCACTGATGCACATCTGTCGGTAACAAAAAATGAGTAACTAAATAATGTATACAGCACCTCCAATTAATATCGCAACCAAGCAATAGAGATTCTCTAGTATACAGCAGTTTATAACCATCACAATTAGTTAATTTAGCAGGAATAAGCACCAAAGTATCTTACCATGACACATCTCACAAGGAAACAAGAGAAACATATGGTTGTTACATAACCAACCTGCACGAGGTAAAAAGTGGGCAACAATTACGATCCGATATTGAATCTCAATGCACCGTAAAGGAGAGAAATACTAAACACCTCCTGCAGTTTTATTCGCCGTCCTTCCGATCCCACGGGGAAGCGCCGAAGCATTAAGAAGAGCCTGCAGAACGGTAGCCAGAAGAAACGCATTATGTTGTACGAAACAACCAGAGGTATAATATGACCTGCTTCAAGCATAAAGTGAAGCATAAACTGGAAGAAGAACATCAAGTGCAGGCAAATGTTCACAAGCCATGGCGTAAGGCAAATCAAGCCCACTTCGATGTCCTCAGCTGAGGGTTAAAACTTGAAATCTAAACTCGATCGTCAAACTGACACACTTTGATATCAATATCTTGCTATTTTATACTAATAGAAGTTGATCGATCAGTGTCAACTATTTGGTCAAATGTTTATGCAAATTGTAGATACTTACCTTCCTCCATACAGAAGAAATCCAAGGGCAGCAAACAGAGAAACACCTGACATTTTACAACATAGGCATCTTAAAAGGAGCACATGACCACCAAAAAAAAAAAAAAAGGAAGAAGAAGAAGAATAAACTTCAAGCAGTCAATCAAACCAACCTGCGAAGAACACCTTTGATAGCACAATTAATGCTGGAATTGGCTTCCACCATAAAAACAACCACAACAAAATCTGAACCAGTTCAGAAAGAGGTAAATTAGCAGACAATATATTCTTATCAGCATGGGTCAACAGTGCAAGAACGGTTGAGAATAAGAAAACCAAAGAATGAAATAAAGACACTGATCATATATCAAACGTTCAAAATTTTCTTTGATCTAGAGATTTCTTATTCTCAGAAGTCAGATCACAACCATTCCGCCCAAGTTAAATCCTCAAGCAGTAAGGGTGAAAGCTGTGGGAGAGATCTCAAGTAGCATGAAAAGGCTAACTGATTGAGAGTCCGAAAGTGGATGTCCTGATGATGGAATTTAGGGACTAATTGTTATGGTTGAACAACGGGATGGTTAGCGATCCAGAATCTCCAAGTGTTGAAAATCCTGACTGCCATTGATTTTTTTACCCGGTTTCACAAACATCCACCATGTCCGACATTTATTATTTATTTTACATATTTACTTCTCCACCCTTTTATAAATCTATTTGCGTTGAATATTTATATTTTTTTTTGTTTTTCAGACATAAGATCAATGAAATCTCAATCAAAAGCAAAATTGAATGTTGTGTATGTGTGAGATAGAGAATCGTAAGATTATATTCTCTCAATTTCATTCAAATTATAATATTTTTTTATTTAACAATTTTTTTCATACAGAATTATCAAAATATCTATATTTTATCACTTCAATCAATTTCAGTATAATTTTTTTTCTTTCCCTCTTTTCTATCACATATTGACAAGGACACATTTTTCTATTCTTTTGAATTTAGCCCCCACATGAATTATCATGTCAAGTCAAATCCGTCCTAATTTGAATAGAACTAAGGGAGTATATTACATTATATATGCTTTTTTCGACGTTTATGATTTGATCTAGTATTGTTTTTTATCCAACGGTTTTTGTTTTATAGATAGGTCTTTTATATTTTCATGTTCTTGCATATTAAGTTCACAAAAATTTTATTCCATATGTAGAATTATCGATGATTTATCATCTTTTATATGTGAAATATATGAATAATTATACTTAAAATCATTATTTAGATACAAATTATGTTTTCCCCTAAGTCATCGTGTAATCGCCTAATCCATCTACCTAGATCGCTTGGCTCTGCCTAGGCCTTATTATAACTTTGGTCGACATGTCAAGGCTTCTTTAATTCTCAATCCGTTTCACACCACACAAATTAAGAAATTTTAATTATTATGACTTTTTCAATGATGAAATTCCATTTTTATCCTGATTAATTTTTAATAGTTGTGTTTGCATTGAATGAATCAGAGAAGTACAATAAATTCATAGATAAAATGAACAAGAAACCTTGATTTTTGTCTTGATAATTTTTCACAACCGATATCTTGAATTTAATCCAACCCTCAAACCACGGATAAATTGGAACAATGGGAGTACGTTACAATAGCTTCATTTACAAAATTGAGAGCCAAAGAACTAAGTAGAGTGAAGTTAGTGCAAGCACCAGTCCATATCAGTTGAAAAGCCCATTAATTAATTCCACGATGTATACACTCAACTTCTAAGAAATGAGAGATCATGAAAACTACCAATTCGTCAAACAAGTAGGCACCCACTTTATAAATGGACAAGGAAAGATATAACAAGAACTACTATTAACATGAATGACAAATCAATTCATTAAAAAACTCCAACCGGAAGAACACAATAACCGTCTCCAAAGTCATCCCTTGGGGCGGCATTAACATGGAAAGATGAGTGCACCTGAATTGCATAAACCACTCCGTTTATTGTATAGAAGCTAGGCCTCAGTCCATCAGTAGACACAGCCCGCGCCTAGAAACATAGAACCTGTGTGACTTGAGGCAAAAAGCGTAGATGGTGTAGGCCACATTTAAGAAAATAAAGCTCATGAACCAACCTGGTAGTAGATCTCAGCCCAGAATAGAACTAAAAGTGCATACGTCGTGAAGAATATTAGACTTGGCATGTCTAGCAATACATGCTGTGCAATCTGCGATGCCACATCATAATATTTAAAATCAGTGATTAGTGAAGGAGAAACAAAACAAATCAATGGGTCTCTTCAGGATAGAACAAAATGGAGCACCTCTGGCCGCAGCTTCTGTTCATCCCGTCGAAACACAAACACCAAGAAAGATTAAAATGTTAAAGTGTATTCACTAATAAATAGCATGAAACATGCGGATTAAGATAAGAACCTCCATTAACGAGGAAATTGAGAAAGTGGAAAACTTTCTGCGTAGTCCATCCATACTCTCGAACTCTCAACTGTATCCCTCACGAATTGTACCTGTCCTCCATTGACAACCAAAATCACCTCCATCAATCAGTATGGATGATGAAGCAGAAGTATTGACACCCTTACATAAACACCACATTATATAATCCGATTCGAAAAGAAGGATGTCTATTTTATTGTCTAGAGAGGTTAGCTCGATCATCAACCTTTCCTCTCACAACAATGTTCACGTTTCGACATCTCTTGAAAGCATAAAAAAACAACGATAAAATTACGTATATTTCGAACCCCCTGACCAGATTCAGTGGGTATATTGCTTTGGTTTTTCAGATTCAGTGGGTATATTGCTTTGGTTTTTTAATTGAATTATTAATATCAAGGCCCATGGCATTGCTACGCCCTATTTGTATATACGCATGAATTGTTCTGATTGCATACTTATATGGAGTAAGGCATATATATGACATGAAATTTGGCATCAGGGAATACAATCAGATGTTCAAAAAAATGTTGGCAAAGGGAGAAAGGAGAATTGAAGATTACAAGAGCAACAAGGGCGACGATTCCATAGAGGGCAGCAAGGATGTGGAAGATTCGATCTTGCCATTGGACGGATTCGTTGATATCATTCCACAAACTCGAATATTCCTTGACAAGGTACGCCGCCACGGCTACCGCCGGATCCGCCGCCGCCACCGCATGCACCGTCATCTCACGCCAATCGCCCAAACCGAATGGATGATCCACTCTCATCCCCTCCCTTCCACCAATTTTACAGCACGAGCAGGCTTATTCTTGATATCCTTCTTTGTTATCTATGATTCCGTTTTTAGAGAACGAAAAGGAGGGGGAAAAAAAAACACAAAGAATCTGTGCTCGGTGGTGTTGCCGCTTTGCGAAAAGAAAGAGAAGAAACGAGAAAGGAACCTTTTTTTTTTTTTGTGTGGTGGGTCAAACATCAACGAGAAGCCCAGAAAGAGAATAAATGATCTTGAGTTAGTCACGGCCACGTAATTCTTGGCAGCTTACTGATTACTGATTACTGCCTTTGTTGGAGTGAAGATACGCAAATGCGATGCTCGCTTTTTTTTTTTTGCCAGTTTCAGCTTGAATATGAAGCGCGGTTTGGTCGGCTGTACCTAGTTGTAAAGGGTATACAAGAACCTCAAATTATTGAGGGTTTCCTCTCAATGCCTACCGTCCCACATTAATATCATCTCCTAAATGGCTGTCAATGTTATCAAATCAAAACCAAAGCAAAGCAAAAGCAAAACAGTTTGATCATCATCATAGAGACGTGTAGTATGTATAAAAGTGAGATGATGCTCTCAATTTTCAAATGCCACATCCATTGCTGTCCGTCTATGTGATCACCTTTGTTTTCTATTGGCCCTCTCCCACATTCCTCCCTCAACTTCTCTCTCCCACCATTTCCATTTCGATCGTCGTTATATATTAAAATATAAATAGTGTTTAATATGATCGTTACACTATGATAATTATAATGATATATTTCATAACATATTTTAAATTATGTCATATAAATAGAGATCTCTTCTACCACTTCATCATAAATTCAATATATACATATTGTTATATAACAATGTAGATTCTTAACATGATATGAGAGCGGGGATCCCACTGGCATCATCCGTAGATGGTCGACGGGTGAACATCGATGTCAATTTCAAAACACCATCCTCAAATACCTTGTTCAGATCCACATCTGGATCGCAACCAATCACCATAAAAGTCGTTACTTCAGCCGATAGCCAGCTGTCGTCCCGATGTGGCCAATCACCGCCACCATCACCGGGGCCTTTCTCTGGCCAGTTCCCAAATCGACACCACTGCTGAGCCCATAAGAGCTCGCCGGTGTTCGTTCAAGCTGAGGCGTGTAGATCCCCGCCACCGCAGCCGTGCACCACCCCGGTGACCATCGCCGCGCCACGTCGCAGGCGGAAGTCTGCGAGCCGGATCGAAACCATCATGCGCTCGGGACTGGGGACAAATTCCTCATACTCGTCGCCGACCCGGCACCAGCCACCACCAGATCCGAGTGAGATCTGGCACCAGATCCGCCATAGATCTAGCGTTCAAGTTCACCACCGCGCAGATCCAGCCAACCACCAGTCGCTCTACCAGTCCACGGCCGCCACCCATGAGCCGTCGCTTCCGTTTTCTCCGTCGTCCTTTCTTGAGACGACCCCTGCCTCGCACCACCACCGCACCAACTCGAAGTAGTCCATCGCCGTCGAAGCCGTTGTCGTCATTGCCACCAGCGTCGTCCAGGGCATCGCCATCGATGCTTTCATGGGCATTATTACCGGCGATGTTTCCACTCCCCTTCCTGTTCTTTGCCAACAGCATCGTTGAACAGGAGGAACCTTCTTTCAAGGCTAGCTAACCCGTTGGGGCTATTCTTGTCCTCGTTGGGTTTTTTTTTTTTTTTTTTTGAGAAACACCAAAGCCTTCGCCTTATACGGGTGATCTTGAGGCCATATGACGCTAATATCTTGCTTATGGGATGATCTTCCAAAAGCTTGGTTCCTGTTGATATTTGATGGTGTTGGAGTTGTCCTATTTGTCATATCTTGCTTTGGTTGTATAGATGATGCCTTCTAGGTTCAATCTTTGCACAAGTGTTGCTTTCATATATGCCCATAATATGTTGGTGGAAATACCTCAGAGACTTGCTCCCATCGATTGTCCCATCTCACACGACCGTCGCTACTACTGGCCAGAGTCATTCCCGACGTCGTCTCCCTCGTCATCTTCTTATGTGGTTGGAGTCATACCCGACGTCGTTGCCATCATCTTCTTCTTCTTATGTGGTCGGAGTCATTCTCGACGTCGTCTACCTCGTCATCTTCTTATGTGGTTGGAGTCATACCCGACGTCGTTGCCATCATCATCTTCTTCTTATATGGTCGGCTTCTTCTTCTTATGTGCTCAGAGTCATACCCGATGTTGCCTTTGCCGCCATCTTCTTCTTCTTCCGTGGCCGGAGTCATCAGCGTTGGGAAGGGACGACAAATTCAGTTCAAATTTCTCTTAGAGGGCGACAACCTCCACCCTTGGCACGATCACCATCCACGATCAGAATTAGTACATTAGAGTTTGAGTGGTATCGGCCCAAACCTAGCAGCTAATATCAATAAAGGCCTCACAGTCAGTATCGGTCCAAGTCCAAAAATCCAGATACATCCTATATATAAACTCATTGTACTCTCTGCTCAAGCAGAGCAAACACACCATTGTTTCAAATGGAAGCCAAAAACTCGCCGCACAAACAAAAACAAAAACGAATTTCTTCAACACATGTTGAGTCGACACATCGAGGCAAGTGATCTCTCTCCCTCTCTCCCTCCTTCATATCTTGATAAATCGCTATTTGTTTCCTCACATCTCTTTCATAATATATTAGTTTGAATCTCTTCTTCGAATCGATCAGATCCAATTATCATGATATGCATATGATCCTGGAGAGGATTTAGTGATCAATGTCTCTATGTCTCCTTTTATTATTCATTCAAATTTCAAACGATTGACTAATTCAGGATCCATCCGTTGCTTGATTATTTGATCGATCACCTCCAATCCAACTCATCTATTTGATCAATGATTAGGATGTTGATTGTATATGCTACTAGTAGTAGTTTAATTTGCTCTCTTAGTTTTAAATTAGTGACTACAGCTTCACCAACTAGTGCAACTTTATCCTATTTTTGATAGAATTATCAACGTTTTTTTACCTTTTGATCAACTCCGTATAAAAGAGTTGCGGTTTTTCTCTACCTTTTAATTTTCTGCCTTCTAGTTTTGCTTTTGCTATTGAGATCCTAGTAGCGAATTTTGTAATGTGATCAGAAACTATATTGTCGAAGTAGGCTTAACCATGGACAAAAGCAATTCTTTTGTAAATGACCGTTGCTAAACTCTTTCTGAATTTAATACTACACTATCACATGCTTAGCATTGCTAAATGACCGTTGTATCTCAGGTCGGGAGATGCCCCGATACATGGAGGAAGAGACTGTTGCAGATCAAGAGGAGGCGGAGGTTATAGGGAGCCTTCAACTGCTACCGGATCACTCGAGGTAGCTTCACTTCTATCTCTTTCACTATGATGCTTTTCCACCATTTGGCACCAAAAGCATGTAACTATATCCGCTGGCGACAGATAAAATTCACTCTCTCACCTATATATCCAAAGGGATAAACAGAGATAATGAACTGCTTACGGTAGCACTGAACTGTTAGTAAATACTCTAGTATTGGATAGTTCACATGTCAAAGTTGAAGCAGGAAAGAGAACTCAAATGGGAGCATGAGGATGAATCTTGGGGAGAATTCGTCAAGGTAGAGAAGGATGACCAGCCATTTTCCAGAGAACGTAGTCCTCATACGGAATCTGTCAGAAGACAGATACCTGAAGCTGGTCAGAAGATCACGCAGCTGGAGATAGAGTTGGAAAGACTAGCTCAAGCATTGCAAGAGTCCACGTTGGAAAATGCACAGTTGAAACAAGAGCTATCCCTTACCAGGAAAAAGTTCGACGAGAGGGCAAGATCACATATAAAGCTTGAACGTGAGCACACGAGATTGCAGGAAAAGCTGCAAGAAGCCGAGGAGAACTTCGCTGGACATCTGGCGATGTTGCAGGAGGCTTTACAGGAAGAAGAAGCTAAGAACAGGCAGCTCATGAGCATAAAGGAAGCATTTTGATAGCCTCAACCTTGAGACAGAAAGCTCAAAGAAGAACACTGAGCGGTTGGAACGAGAATTACAATCGTCAGTAGAAGAAGAGTTGAGGAAGTTTGAGAAGCTGCATACCAAAACCACTTCAATAGCTGACTTAGAGAGAAAGGAGGCACTACCATTCGAGAACTTGCTAGAAGAAGCTAAAATGGACGCAAAAGAAAGGGAAGACCAGATTATTTACCTTCAAAATGAGCTCGAAGGCCTTCATGAGAAACTTGCAGAAAATGAGGATGTTCAAGAGGGACCGGAGAGCACCTCTGCGGAACTTTCTGCGGCACAAAAGGAGCTACAAGCCACAAAAGCAACTCTGGTAATACTTGTAACATGCGTGTATGCAACCCTGCATAGAAGCTTAGGCTTTTAATCATTAGGCAGGGAGATGAGGGGTATGTCTTATGTTGAGTCCCCTCCATAGCTTGTACATAAACTTATTATTTTCAATGGTAAAAAAAAAAAAAAAAAAAAAAAACAACTCTGATTAATTTGCAAAAGACAATATCCTCAAGAGATGCTCAGAAAGACGAAGTGATGCAAGAACTTGACCAGTTGAGAGGCTTAGAAGATCAGGTTAAGGAGCAGAACTCGGCTATGGGCTCTCTTCTTTCTTCCACAAAGGATGACCTCCTATGGAAGATCTCTGAGTTGGAGGATATTGAATTGCAGCTGAAAGAGGAAGTATATGCCAGGGTTTCTGCTGAAGATGCACTTCAAATATGTGGAGAGCAGGTTACATCGTTGAGAGATGAGCCGGCTAAGGCTGCACATCCTATTGATTCGCTCCAAGAGGATACTTTGTGGTTTTGATAATGCCGCCAATGTCGTCTTGCGGCTTAATACATCCGCCACCAAGTTTTCCTTTTCCTGGTTTGTAGGCAAATTCAAAGTCGAACTCCACTAAGTACGGTGTCTTGGCATGTGGTCCCGTACCCGGCTCTAACTCAATCTTGTGATCCTCCTCCTTCCCAGATGGGAGTTTCTTCGGTATCACGTAGGAAAACTCCTTGAGAACCTTCTCGATCTTCATTGGTATCTCCTCCGTTGAATAGGAGTCATTATCCATCTTCAACGTCATTAGGTAGGTTGGTTCCTCATTTTTTACGTATTTGGAAAGTTACATAGCCGAGAGCACCTTCCCTTATGTCTTCTCTTCCCATGAAACCATTGGGGCCATACAAGCACCATCCTCTTTTACTATGCACATGACAGTAGCAAAAGGGATCGGAAACGCCTTCATCTTATCAAGCAAGTCTAACCCAAGCACAAGTGGGTAGTAATCCATTGGAACAACCGAAAGATCAATTGTTTCCTTTCATTCTTCGATGCGAAGCCGTACACCATGCGTAACATCATGGATAGGTTTGGCCTCCGAATTTACCGTCTTGAGCATCCCTTCTCATCGACAACCCAAAGTCCAAGTCTCTTCGCCTCCTCCAATGAAACGAAGTTGTGTGTTACCCGGTGTCAACCAAGACACGAGTTATATACGGTCCAACCATTGCTTCGACGTACATAAACCCCTTGGATGAAGACGTACACAGTAAGGTTGAGGGTTCTAAGAAACGGATAGGTGAACTGGAGGCTCTACTGGAAGAAGAAAAACAGAGCTCAGGAACTTGACGAACAAATAAGCTCATTGGAGAAGCAGTACAAGGAGGCAAAAGCTGATTCGAAGGCACACCTAGGTGTTGTATCTCAGTTGAGATTAGAAGTCGAGAAGCTTGAGCTATCTAATTCATGCTTTGAGGAAGCAATGGAGAAAACCAGTGATAAGGAAAGAAGCTTGACAAAATTGTTGAAAGAAAATCAAGAGGAGAGAAATAAAGCAGAAGAGGATTCAGAGCTGAGACTAAAGGAGGCAATTGAGAAGTTCACAGCTAAGGACTCCGAGGTCCAATCCATTACTCACCAACTGATAACTTCTCGAAAACCGAATAAAAGACTATGAAGAGCAAGCAGTAGAAGCAGCTCATAAGATGACATTGCTGGTGGAAAATTTGGATCTGAGCTCGACGAGAAGAGCTTCCTTGGAAAGCTCAAATAAGGAGCTCAGAAAGATGATATCCGATGCTGAAGAGAAGGCTAGAGAGTCACTTGAGCATAACTCCTTTCTGGTTGATAGAAACCAACTGCTGCAAGACAAAGTGAATGAACTTCAAGAAATGCTCGACTCTGTTAATTGCGAAAATGAAGTTGTAGCTCGGCAAGTTGCTTCTCACTTGAATAACATTAGTGAGTTCATGGAACAGCATACAAGATCCCATGAGCTCCAGTCTGCAACTGAAACTCGGGGTCTTCAACTAGAGATGCAGTTGGAAGAAACAACTCAAAAATTAGCTGAAAAAGAACTAGATGTGGAAGAAATGAAGGAAAGGTTCACTGTCTTCAAAGATCAAGTTAGCATACTGGAAAACGAAGTCCATGAAGCCTCTAAGGTCGTTAGTTCCAAGACAGTGGAATTGGAATGGACAGAGCAAAAGTTACAGGAACAAGAAGAAATGATCCAGAAACTGGAACAGAAACTAGGAAAGCTTGAGAGTTGTATAGATGTCTTGACAAAAGAAAATATAAAACTTAATGAGGACCTGGCCGAGTTAGAATATAGACTGGATTACGTCCAAACATTTTATCTGGTACTCTTAGCGAGAAGGAAGATGCACTTAATGAGGATTGGACGGAACAGCTAAATTCTGAAAAGCAAGTACTTGAATCAGAGGTAATTACCCGAAAAAAGTTGTATTTTTATTCTCTGATAAAAAAATCCTTCTAAGTACTTTAGATCTCACTGATATCATCTAGTTAACATAGTGTTTGCACATCTTTTATGAGCTCGATTCCCCTGTTGATTATCAACGCAGATATCTTCAGTCAAAGAGGAGAACAGCCTGCTCCATGAAGCACAAAGAGAAAGGGAAAAGGAACATAGCGATGTAATAAGCCATCTAGAAGAGCGCTTGACAAAGTACAAGCTAAGTGAAGAGGCTATAAAAGCTGAAGTGCAAAATCTTAAGGTTAAAAGTGCCCAGAGGAAGTTCGAGCAAATTTGAGGGAGCTTGAAGAACAATTTGTGACAACTGAGGCAAAGCTGCAGAGAGAGGTACTGCAAAAGGCGCAATTGATTCTTTTAAGTCGGGAATATGGTTAAAGTCTTGTTGTATTAGGTATTTATAAAAATTCACTACCTATTACTCGGAAATGCTTTCTTGTTTTACTTAGGTGACAACCGTCCGGGCAGCAAGTGCGCTAAGACAGGATGATATGACGACATCAAACTCGTAGTAAAAGTTCAAGACAGAGATGCACTCAAATAAAAGGTCTTACAACTTGAACAGAAACTGCAGCTTGCCCATACATCCATTGCCCAACTGGTTTGTAATTCAAATCACTTACTTGGCTAGCTTAATTGACTATTGAATGCTCAATTTATCTGCCCGAATTAATCTTGCTTCTAATCATATGAAGCTTTGTCCGTTGTCTTTGGCTTAACAGACAAGAAAATTCAACAAAATCATCAAAAGAGGAAGGTGTTATAAAGCATTTATCAGAACAGCGAAAACAAAAGTCCCAACAAGTCATGCTCCTGGCAAAGGAAACCAAAGAGCTTCGGGAAAAGCTGCAGGTTGCTTGTCGCTCATCTAGTCAAAGGTAACGCCTTCACCACCAGATTGGGTGGCCCTTGTACATTAAGATATGCTTTGTGTTTGCTGCTAGCAAAAAACTAAAGATGAAGAAGCAATAGAGGGTAGTTTTCTAGTCATAAACTGCAAGTTTCTCGTGTATAGGGAGGAGGTGCAATGGAGGCGAAATCAAGAGATTACAGCACAAGTGTTTCGAGTGTGACAAAAAGGAAGAGCATGAGAAGGGCACAAATATCGGTTCCTGCACAAACATTCTCGTCGTCAAAGAAGAGAGCTTTGCCAGTTGCTGAAGTTTATTATGCCTTGGATTTCAAGTTTGTCCTCGGGGTGTCCCTTGTCTCTATAATAGTTGGCATAATTTTGGGGAAAAGATATTAAGTTGAGGTTTCGCAAGTCCTAGTCACACCGATTCTTTCTCGTGAATTGTTGATTTGCTTGAAGCTTTGTATAGCGTGGCATGATATGATTTAGTGTATTACTCAAACTCTTTCCTTTGCTTAAAGTTTTTGGGGTCGCCGTGAACTGGAGTTTTCTGATTCCTTTAATTCTTGAGAGGAAGTGGGCGTGGATTGGGTTCAGTGCAGATTCTTCGTTGAGTTAAAGGAAAATATTCTTAGGAGGAAGCACCCTATGTATTCTACTAACTCGTCAGCTTCTGCATTTCATTGCTGGTGTGCAGGAGATTGGTTTTCTGTAAAGCTTCTCAGTATTCTTTCATTTGACCTTGTTAGTTCCTATGAAAATTTTCTTTTGTTAAAACTCTAGATTGTTTTAGAAAACAATCGATCTTTTAACACCGTGGAGTGTCAAGAAATGGACAAGGCAACAGCTGACTACCTCATGTAGCTTAACATTTTGACAACATTGAATTTTAATTACTCATGAATGCTTTTATTATTAATTGAATGCCATCGATATCCTCAAACATAATTGATTTGATCTCAGCAACAAGATATTCTCACACGTTCAAAGAAGACACAACCAATTTCCTTATATTTGGACTAGAATAAAGAGTGGCTGTACATCTACCAAATCAACCATAATTACCACTTTCTATCTCAAAAAAACATATAGCCATTTAATTTCTCCACATGATCGAATATCATGATCGGCTTGATCTCTTGACGTCCAATAAAAGACCTTGGTTGATTTCTGTATATCATGATCGGCTTGATCTCTTGACATCCAATAAAAGACCTTGGTTGATTTCTGTATATAACCATTCTATACAACTAAAGAGCAGTAACCACAGCATACCTACGTGAGGTCCTTGCCTTTCATCTCTTTGTCAGTGCCGTTTCGCCAACGTCTTCAGCATCCCCTTTGTAATCTTTCCAAACCACATCAAGTTCAGGAAAGCAAGCACAACTGGCCCCACTACAATAAGAAAGAACCCGAAGCTCGGAAGCTGTACAATCTGGTCAATTACAAGAAAGCACCAGAAGATTATTAACAGAATGTAGATGGTTATTCTACCCTCTTCTAGCATCAAGACACTACTGCCCAGTTCATCCAAATGTTTGCAAACTGAGAAGACCAATCTAGCTTGACATCAAGCAGATTTTTTCTAATGAAGAAAGTCCACAAGAAGCATCAAGCTTTTTACCTCATCATAATGCAAGATGACATGGTAGAACAGATATAAGAACAAGATTATTCTAGCCACCTGCAAAATAATTCACATTTAATCATGTCAATTGACCAGAGAGCAAGAAAGAACCAAGATGATCACCAAGAAAAAACAATAATGAAAGGCCAACTCATATTTACACCAACACTGATAATCATAGGTTGAAAAATCTAGGGAATGTAATTACGCAACCAAACATCAAGGCATACACCATGCCACCAAAAGAAACCTCAAACTAATTAGTTATGTACGAGAGTGATCTACAAGACAAAGCTTTCAGCACAGCAGAAGAGATGCAAAAAGAATGCCAAATTCCTCTTACCAGCCAAGTGAAGAATATGGCCACTCCATTGACAACATATGCTTTAGTTCTCTTTAAACCAGCCACATCAAGGTACCTTCAAATCAAATACAAAACAACTGTCTCTTCAGTTATTATGAATATAATTATAGAATTAGAAAAGGGTACAGCTAACATGCTCCTAAAGTTACCATCTCAGGTTGATGCCAGGTGTCGTTGTCTCTGACACGAGAATCATGTAAGCATATACTTGTCCCAACCCGGTCGATACAGCATATAATAGACCAGACATGGATAAAAAGTGATGAAGCACCTGAGATCATCATGAACAGCAGTGAGAAATAAAATATGAGATGCATACTATCACCCAAGAATAATTGATTCTTTTTCCCTTACTCTATTTAACTTTCCTCTGAGCTTAGTGTTGAACAGAAATAACATGGACACTGAAGTATTGAACTGAAACCATCACTTACATATTCCATTCCACCTAGAGAAGGATAGAACCAGAATATCATGCCGATATCAGAAAGAAAGTATCCGATAGAAACCTGTCAATGCAGCATTCTTAGTACAAAGAACTAGGAAATTCTCGTTGATCAAATAAGGATAACGGCCCTTTAAAAAAATGGTAGCAATAGTGGACAAACACCATTATAGCAAAATACACAAAAGCACTATAACATGATCAGAGATGATGAAACTTCTGCTTGGGGTTTTATTATTTCTTACATGTCATTGTACATTTTTATTAGGAACCTTTTCTTCTTCTTTTTTTCTCTTTTTTCCTTTCTTCTTTTAATGAATAGACCAAACTTTTTTTTACTCTCATACAAGTCCATGGGGCCAAAAAAATTGAGCATAGAACTCATCGACCCGACATAGTGTTGTCTCTTCTTCGTCTCTTCCCTCATTTTTCTTTTTCCACTTTCCTTTATGGTCAACAACAATGAGGGAAGGGGGGAGACTGAAACTGGGCCAGACCGATTTGATTAACAAACAAACAGTAAAGCTTCCAGGGCTAGCATTAATCAACCAACAGGTATTAACTCTCCAAATTTGCATGCCCAAATGAAAGCCATGTCAAATAGGGGGCTAGCATGGAGAGGATGAACAATGATTGGAGCATCTTACCCCTAGTATAAATGTAGAGAAAGAAGAGTGCCGAAATATCACAAGGTCTTGTTGCTGGCTATCAGCAAACAAATCAGAGCAGAATGTCAGGTACAGTGACGCGATCGTGATAAATACAGCATGCAGAGTTGATATAGCCCTGCGAAATCGGATTAAGATATGTAAGGATTCCACAACCCTAATAGCAAATTTCAAAGAAGAGGAGCTATTTCTAGGCGAACGGGCATCGGAAATTAAGGAGCAATTTTCAAAATTCAGATTACCTGTTATTCCACTCGACCTGCTGCATTCTTGAGAGGCTAGAGTAGCCCTTAAAGGAAAGAGCACTTATCAACTGAGAGAGATCGTAGACCTATAACAGTTAGCACAAGGGAAAGAGAACAAATCCTTAGATCTCCATCCAAGAAGTATATCTTTTGGCCATAGGGTTGATACTTGATAAGTAGCCAACTATGAGAACATACCATCTTGCAGGCTAAGATGCCGCATACAACGCCAGTGCATGGTAGAATTGAATTCGCTAGTCCATATTCTTTGAGAAGCAGCTCGGCGTGGTTTTTGTAATCAGTGATCGTCATATTGGTTTTCGTTTAACAAGATTCTCTACAGTCTATTTCCAGAAAGAGCATAACCTGAAGCATCCAATGCAGCTGCTGCCCATCAGGATAAATACATATTAAATAAAATGCACCATATGCAACAGAGATGCATCTGCTATCAACGTCCAGGAGCAAAATAGAATAAAAAAAATATAAGAGAGGTAAAACGAAGTCGGCACTGCCCCAACAGTGGAACCAGATTCGAACACCAAGACAGGCAGTTAGCATGTAGATCTCCTTCATTAAAAGTAGTAGCTAATATCAACTGTGGCGATCATCAGGTAATGCGAGGATCCCCAAACCAACCGTCAGTAACTCCATTGAAGACAAGACACCTCTAACACTATCAAGCAGAGATAGAGGTCAGCCACTATCTCATCCTCCTCCTCCTCTCGCACCAAGTACCAACATAGCAACATACAATGATACAATGATACAACTAACCCTAACCCTGACCCTGACCCTAACCCTAGACCGGCAAACTCTTCCTCCACTTTCCGCCTCGATCAAACATCAACATATTCAACTTTACACAACAATCCATGGAAAAGATGTCACAAGTCTGGAAGTCGTTTGAGAAAACAAGGAATACAATCAATCACTGCAACCATCAACATTAAACCCATCATGACATTCCAGACAACTGACTAGAGATCGAACAAAAAAAGCGAGGTGATTGAGAAAATCAAGGAGGGAGAACGCACATCCCGGAATCTGGCCACAAAGATTCGCTCTTCTCCTCCCCTGACAACTGCGTTGCTCCGATTTTTGTGTAGAGATTTCGCGTTCGAGAGAAAATCGACGCCCAATCACTTTCCAGATTATTCTTAAATCTTTTTAACTAATCGCTGACCATTGATTCTAGAGGAAGCGATGACTTGTTCTCGGAGCCAATATCGCATCGCAAATTTTTTTTCATGGATGTTAACAGGACCTTTTTATTCATTTTATGATGCACATTATCATCATGATTGATCGTAGGAACGATGGATAATTGACCACATATTTGTGGCAAAAGCTAGATAGTATTTTATTTTATTTTTTATTTAATCATTAAATATGATAAAAAAAATCTTCTTCAAAATCTTAAACGATACATTAATTTTGAGGACTAAAAATACTTTTTTTCTAAATAAATTGCAAATTAATATCTTCACGTACTATCAAAATAAAAAAATACAAAATCAACAAAAATGTTATAAACCTGTCAATTTAAACACGCAAATGATATTAATCAGAAACAGACTACAAAGTAGTCGCCATCCAAATTACAAGCATCACAGCCGCAGTTTATCAAAGCCCAAACAAACATTTCTGATACATTAAGAATGCACCAATTCCTTTAACAACCCATCAGCCGTTCGAGCCCCTTGATGAAACAGCCTTCGGTTACGTTCCTGCCACATCATATATACCATTGCTGTATGACATCTTCGATGAATGCCAGCCATCAAAGATTTCCCCTTCACCAGCTTAATAAACTAGTCACACCCAGGAAGCAGCACCAAGATGAAATTTCAGCACATCATTCAGACCCCATACCACCCTTCTCAAATAAGGACATGAAAAGAACAGATACTTATGAGACTCAACATTATCTTGACATAGCAAACAGCTCTAGTCCTGAACTAATCCAATCTTAGTCATACGATCTCTCGTTCTCAGTTTATCCTTCATAGCTAACCAAGTGATCATGCCATGACGAGGGAAGACTTCTTTAGACCAAACACACATCCACCACTCACATTTCACAACAGCAGTGCGAAACATATCATAGATAGCTGAAGCAGAAGTAACATCCATATCAGGATCCAAATGGATGGACCCTAGCAACTCATCTCTGATTCTCATCGTCCTTCCAGTGCCAACTATCTGTGACTTTAGGCTACACATCCCAGACATCATCTCCCCTTAGCTATCTCCCATGAATCCATTTAACCCATAGATAATCTTTCTTCAATTCAATGACCCATAATTATTTAACTTGAAGCTTTGTTCCAGTCTAGGAGTTTATTGAACCCTATCCCATCTCTTTTCTTGCTTTGGCACAAATCATCCCATATTACTAGATTTCTGAATTGTTTCTTATCTGAACCACCCCAAAGACTCATCAAAACAGTCTACAAGGACTCTCCTATCAGCAAGAGTAAGCATCTTTGCCTCCGATCCGTGAATACACGCAAGAACTGTATCAAACAAAGGCTGATAATGCTTAATATGTAATTTCTTAGCAGTCAAAGGCACACCTAGGTACTTCACAGGGAATTCTCCCTTTTGAAATCCCAGGATAAGAAGAATATCATGTTGTAAACCTTCAGAGACACCCCCAAAGAGCACATGTGACTTACTAAGATTGGCAGCCAACCCAGAAGGCCTCTCAAAATAAGATAGACTATCTCTAAGAGCCATCATAGACTTCCTATACCCCCTTAACAAACACAACCAAATCATTAGCAAAAGAAAGCTATATCACCCTCATATGCTTACAGCCTGGGTGGAATTTAAATTCAGCGTTGCCAGCCATCAGCTTAAAGACCCTATTCAAGTATTCCATAGCCAAGACAAATAGATAAGGGGGGATAGGATCCTCTTGACGTAATCCCCTCCCTCCTTTAAAATAACCATCCATGAATCTATTTATTACACAAGAGAAGACAAGGGTTGAAATACAAGTCATAACATGATCAATAAAGACATCTGGGAAATGCAATGCCTTAAGCATTCGAGCCAAGAAAAGTCATGCAAGGAGTCATACAATTTTTTAAAATCAATCTTGATCATCACCCTTGGGGAGATGTTCTTACGTTTATTACCCATCAACAATTCTCTGCAAAGCAAGATACTCTCAGTAATATTCCTTCCAGGGACAAAAGCAATCTGAGCAGTGCTAATGAGGGAAGGAAGAACAGAAATTAGTCTATGAGCAAGCATTTTGGAGAATATCTTATAAATGACAGTACAACATGATATTGATATGTACTCAGAGACTAAAGATGCATAAGGAATCTTGGGAATGAGGCAAATAGCAGTGGAGTTGGTCTGCGTCAAGATCCTTCCATTCTTAAAGAAATCCATCCAATTAATTATAATTACATTTAAGCTACTCAAAATTTATAAAAAATATAACACTTCTTTAATTTAGATGTCCTATACAAAATACAATATTTTTTTATTTGAAATTTTTTTTCTACAAAACTATCTAAACATTCCTGTTTTTTTATATCATATTAATTCATTAAACCAAACAAACAAATAACTTTTTCTATAACATTCAACATATAAATAAAGTTTCAATATAATTCAATCTATTATGTTTTTTTTTTTGAAAGGAGAAGAATCCTAATTTATTGTCCAAAAAAATTCATGACGTTCCAAACCCATGTTAGTAGGTCTAGTCACGGTGTAAGTTTCAGAAACTTGGTCGTTTGTACGTAACATCCCTCGAATCCACTCGCTCTTCGTCGCCAGTTCCCAGATCCATACAGCCGTTCATCGCAGCTTCCCCTTCCTCGAGATCAAATTGAACCCGATTAGGGTTTCCTTTTTCGAATCGGACTGCAGCGGCGATTGAATTTGGTGATTTCCAAATCTGGAATTATTATTCCTAGGGTTAGGGTTTCAGATCGAGTTAGTTTTGTGAATTGATTCGATTCTGGGAATGGGGAAGAAGAAGAAGAGGCAGAACGACAAGGTGTTCTGCTACTACTGCGACAGGGAATTCGACGACGAGAAGATTCTGATGCAGCATCAGAAAGCGAAGCACTTCAAGTGTCATGTCTGCAACAAGAAGCTCTCCACCGCCGGCGGCATGGTCATCCATGTCCTCCAAGTCCACAAGGAGACCGTCACCAAGTAATCTTCCATTACCTCTTTCATTGTTTTTTTTTTTTTTAATATCGAATTTGTCGCTTTCTTTTCAATTCGATTGGATTGGAATCCATTTGATTCTTACAAAAAATCTTCTAGTTGTTGGATTGATGAAAAGAACAAATTTTATACTCCATTGTTAGTTTAGCATTGATTCAGTTTACACTGGTATTTTAATGCATGTCTTTTAATATTGCGGCGGGATTACATAGTTTAGCATTCGCATGTTATTTGAGTTGATATACGTATTTCTGACTTATTGTACTACAGGGTGCCTAATTCAAAACCGGAGAGAGAATCAACGGAAATCGAAATCTATGGGATGCAAGGGATTCCAGCTGATGTTTTGGCTGCTCACTATGGCGAGCTAGGTACCAAACTGCTTCATGTCTTTCCTATGTTTTATTTTTTATTTGCTGAGTTTGTTGTCCCAAACGCACTCTTATTTTTCACCTCAAAGTTATAGTATCGTTTCAAACCTTGAAAATGACAAAACGCTGCGTTGTCTACTTGTGCACCACTTGGTCACATACGGGCATGTCATTGCTGTTACTACTGCTGTTTGTGTTTACCTACTGTATTAATTTACTAATGGGTGCTGCATTTTTTGCAGAGGAAGAAACACCGATGAAGTCAGCCAAACTTGAGGTTCCAGCAACCAATATTGGTGGTGTTATACCACGGGCCATTGGAGTTGCTTTCCCTCCACGACCTACATATGGAGTAATGCAACCGCCTATGTATGTTCTTTTTTCTCCCCTTCTGAATTCTCCTGCTGCTAAAGGAACCACCTTGTCCCCACTCCCAACTGATATCATGTTATATTTGCTCTATTCCTCCTTCAACTTCTCTTCTGCCTCTTGATTTTGCATGGATATTTTCCAAATCTTTATATCCATGCAACGACTTTGCAAAAATTATTTGAAGAATTACTTTAAGCCAATCCATGTTTGTCGCTTTTGTTATTTTTCTTTTTTTCATGTTTATCTGTTACAATATTGGGCAGAGAATTCAAGCATTGGTTTTGTATTTTCTTACACTTGTTGATACGAGCAAATGCTTTTTTTATGGTGCAGGTACAATGCAGCAGTTCCTCCTATGGGTTGGCAGGTGCCTCGCCCACAACCATGGTACCCTGGTTTCCCTGGGGTTTCAGTGCCTCCTGCACCCCCGGTTCTCATGCCGCAACAGCCATTGTTTCCTGTTCAAAATGTTCCTCCACCTTTGACAACATCTGCACCTCATGTGCCACAGCCTACATTTCCTGTCAATCCTCCTGGGGTGCTTTCGTCTCCTGCTTCAGCTCCATCACAGCCATTATTTCCTGTAGCAACTGCCAATAGCATGCCTAATCAAAATACATCTGGGAATCCCCCTCTTGCTCCACCACCCTTGTCATCGAGCAGTTTGGATGAAATTAGAAGTGCTGGTACGACATACTCTAATGCAGCTACTAATATGGTAAACGGTTACCATCTTCCTGTCACTCCAGGTATTGCTTTTCAAGTTTCCCCTCCAAGCACATCTCATTTCCCCTAACATTTTGTCACACAAGTTCCTAATTTTGTGTTGGGTATTAACTTCTATAGCCTATAGGATATACTTGGTGATAGGAAACTATATTCCATGCAGCCTCCTTTCGCTGAGTGTTTCTTAGATTCGATGATAAGGTAAGATGTAATGCAAGTAGCGCTGCCTGGATGTGAGAGGAAAACTGATAATGTTGCTTCTAGCAGCCTCTTAGATGTAATGCAATTATATGTTCCTAGTGTCACGTAGATCAACGGTTAGAATTGTGAGATAGACTGTAGAATTACGTTTCACTTTTACTTCAATTCTTCAATCGCTGCCTCTGCCTTACTTTTGGTTGTGCAGTAGGTGCCACGATCAATTCGCATTCGTATGCTTCTGGACCTAACACTGGAGGGCCATCTATCGGTCCACCACCTGTGATTGCCAACAAACCTCCCCAGCCAGCTACTAATGAGGTTTACTTAGTTTGGGATGACGAAGCCATGTCGATGGTCAGTCCCTTCATTGATGCTTTTTTATTCTGCTTATGATTGACTTGATGGGCTAATCTCATAAAAAATTTGCTTCAAAATTCTACAGGAGGAGCGGCGGATATCATTGCCAAGATATCAGGTGCATGATGAAACTAGCCAGGTAAGTTGGAACTGTCTTCTTTTTAAGTTTTATGGTGCTGAATCTCGGACTTTCTTTCAGAAAAAGTCAGCATCTTTGATTCTTAATTGAAATATTACTAGCAAAAGATATTTCTACAGTCGACTTTTTGCATGAATAGCGAAAATAAATCGATAACCAGAAATTGGACACCATCTTGGGTTCTGTTCTCCTTTAAGCCTTAATTTTTCTGAAGTCCGAAACATTGGTTTAAATTTAAAAATATCACCACATCATCCCTCCCATCTTTATAAGCATCATAAGTTCACTTTTCCAAAATGAAGAGAACACCAAACACATCGCACCTCTTGAAGTTTAAGACTTGATTATGATATACAAAAGCCATTTTTCAGCAAAAGACATTAGACTTTCATACCTTTGGCTCAAAAGAGAACAGGCCCTTGATCTGTAGTATTGATCTGTGATTATTTCTCGGTTAATTTTTGTGGTCCGAGCATTGTAATTCTAACTCATTCAGTTTCCTTGCAAAATTGGCTCCATTTGTGCGCTCCAAAAGGTTCAAGTAGGTACTCAATGTTGTTTTATTTCCTATAAGCTTTTTGATAAATCTGACATGTATTTGTGTCACCGCAAGTGTATGTACTATCGTCCATTCATTAGTTTAAATTATTTTTTCTGTTGTTTACTTCTCTTCATGCATGCCTCCGAAGTGGGGATTTTGTGTGGAAGATGGGCTTGGCTCAGATGAATTTTCCGTTTGTAGCATTCTTTGTAGTATGTTGTATGGCCTTGCAGTGCTGTCCAGGTCAGCTTCTGTCTTCAATGAGCTTGTATCTTCTCATGTAGACAAATCTGAAATAAAAAAGCGTACTCCAGTTTTGTTCTCTTTGAGTGTCCCAACCCATAATCATTTCTTCGTTGGTTTTGTCAGATGAACTCCGTCGATGCCGCCATTGATCGGAGAATTTCCGAAAGCAGGCTTGCTGGCAGAATGGCTTTTTAGCCTGGAGCAAGAAGATAAGGATCGTGAAAGACCCATGCATTTGTTGGCCTTTGCTGCTTAGGAATGTGAAGTTGGTTGCTAGAGGCTACCTCTTATTGCATGTCAGGAATTGACATCACTAGTGAACATCTTCAACTTCAGTGATTGCGAGATGGTATGTAATTTGTTTGTAACATTGTTTAAGCCGTCTTGAGATTATTTGTACCACACAGGCAGCTTTTGTTTTTATCCTTGGAGTAGATTCCGAGCTCTTAATGACAGAGTGGTGTATCTTCTCATCAGGTAACTCCGGTTGGAAGTGCTAATTCTATTAGTTACCTTCACAGATGACTTTTTAGTCTAATGTTGGATTGCTGTTTGGGAATTGTTGAGTTGACTGCAGTCCATCCTCTTGCCTTTCCCCCACGACATCCAAAGATTAATACTCCCTCCGGCCCCACAATGGTAGCAACATCATAATTGTTGGAACGACGTATCGATATAAAATTTGATACGTTTATAACGGCGATCAAATTTAGTTTTTTATAAATTTATTGTGAAATATTAATTATTATATAAATTATATATTTTAATCTAATATATGTAATATTATAAATTATATATTTAAATATAATAAATGTTAGTAGATGATGAAAACAAGATTTATATTTATAAGTATAGAATAATAGATGAAGGAACTTGATCTGACCAAATCATAGGTTACATTGCTCCAGGAGTAACGAAGAAAACACAAGCTCCCCACATAATTTACAGTTAACACTGAAATTCTCAGCTAATAGATATGCTGAATACAACACCCAAATTGATGTCATATAAACTCAACACCAAACATCAAGTATGAGATAGACTTCTCATAGCATTATCAATAATTTATACACAAAAATCACACTACTACTGTATCACATTTTGAACAAAAAAAGGGAACTATCAAGAGGAATATGGGATTTATTTATTTGACTTGCCATTTTCGACTACATTTTCTTCTAAATTGCCATAAGAATACTCTTCATCATAGTACTCCTCATCAGAGTCATCTTCGTAATACTCTTCATCCTCATCGTCACTCTTTCCATCAGTCAGCAGATTTCTCGTCTGTTGCCCCATCAAACTCTCCTGAATACGGTCTCTGATGGCAGTACCCTGACAAAGCACAAAAAAGTTGCATACAATTAGGGACCTTTGTTCAAGTGGGAAAATGATCGTGACTAAACTATACTTATTACGCTCACCATTTTATGGCAGCCTTCTTCAAACATCTCAAGGAAACCAGCAACCCAGCGATCCGCATTTTCTACCCACTCATTACGAGATGCACCAGCGGTTCTAGCAACAGTTTGGATCTACATGACCACTCAAGTTAATGAGAAAGAACCAGAGAATGAATTGTTTTTATCATTTGAGAGACAGTGGTCACAAGGAAAGCAAACAGATATTCCCTCTGGTAGTCAAAACATTCATAAACGATGCATGCATGGGGGTTTCCCAAGATAAGCAAGTCATCAAGCATCAATTGTACAACAGTCAAGATTGCAAAATCTGTCATCTTATATGACAATTACTCCCATAAGTCCAAATGAAAATCACTTCATAAGCAATCGTGCAGTACCCCGAACCTATGTTATGCCTTCAGAAGTTTCAGTCCATTACCAGTTCTAGACAACGGATGCTAGTAAATTACTCCCTAAAACAATCCACCCAAAACCCTTGGCTTTTCCTTGTGGTGTGAGAACTCAACAAAGGAGAGTGGAAAAAAAAAAAGAAAAAAAGAAAAATACTACTCTATCCTGCATCTCAATTCTCAAGCAACGTAAAGCATAACTCGAGGAGGGATACTAAGAATACCTTTTCCCCCACTTTCTCCTGTTGCTCCTTAACTTTTTCGTGCAGCTTCTTGAGCCTCATATTCACTCTGAGTCTTTTTTCCTGACAGATGACTTATCAATAGGCATGGTGGGGATATGGAGAGATTTTAGAAACGAGTGAATATTACACCACAAACCATGTCCATTACTATTCAAAGGGCATACCTTCACATAGCTAAGATTAAGCTCCTTTCTCGTATAACCTCGATCCAAGTTTCGCATGACATACTGGTTATAATCCTTCACGATTCTCATGATAATATCAGATGTAGAAATTCCATCAGTGCGCTTGGTTTCCTTGAACTTCCCAGCAGCTTTGACCTGCAGTAGTCACAACTCACATGCTCCATAGAGACTTCAGAGAGAAAATTGATCCTCGTACATATAGTGCAATGAGGTGCTAGAATTATCACAGGAACTCACAAATTCATAGACATCTTGCCCAGCTCCGCTGGCATCAGCATAGCTGCAAAAATGTGCAAGGGACAACAGATTATCCAACTTAACGCCTCATTGCCAGAACATGATAACTTGATAAGATTCACCACAAAAGAAGGTATTTATTATCACATCATGAAAATATGGGAATAGTGAAAGAAAACAGCACAATCTAACGATCACTTGACAGTCACAAGCAAATAGACTGTAGTATCAACAAGTGAATAACAGATTCACATATCGCCCTTTTGGCAAGTTGCACAATTAGATGGCCCCATAACTACAGATGCAAGTTAATTTCATTTGGGATAAGAGTTCTTACGGAAGGGAATCATGAGCGACATAATCAATATGATGCTTGTCAAGAAACGCTTGATCTATTACCCAGGGAGCATCAGGAATAACTTCATCAACCCATCTGCCAAAAAATAATAAGCATCAGCAAAACCTTTGCGCACAAGCCAATGAATGAAAAACAAAGCAAGATCAATCCACACATATCGATTAATCATCCAAAACCAGAACAAATGAAAAACATTGTTACCACAATAGGAAAAATACAATCAAGCATTACAATTAACCTCAGATTCAATGAACCTCGCCAACGAAAAGAGTAGACTTGCTATTCATAGCTACAAGCCTACAAGTAAATTTCAACTTTCTTACTGCAATCCAAATTAACAGTACAACACTATCAAGTTTGAGAAGCTCTTTTCAGTTTCAGAGATTGGACCACAGGCGGGAAGTTCACACAAACAGTATATCTGCCTTTCCAGATCTCACGTACAGTATAGCTGTCCTGTTTTTTTTTTTTTTTTTTCCATTACGTTTTTCAATCACATTTCAAGGGCTTCAACATGAATACCTTTACAGATAAACATACGAAGGATGGCAATTTGGGAATCGAATTAACGCTATTGTTCAATACATAAGCCAACCACATGTAACTGTATAATGGTCTCATTGAAAAACAAGATTGCATATCTTCCAATCCTAATACATGATGATCTGATCTTTCACCAAAAAAGATGATACTTCAGATAGATGCAACATCCAGGGAGCGAATCGTAGGCTGTGTCCTAAATAATTCTACTTTCTTTCCCTACCGAGAAGAGAAACATAACGCATATGATCTGAAGCTGGAATAACAACGAAGGGAAAAGGCGTGGAGGGGGACAAACTTGCAATGGCGAAGGGATTCATAGCGCTCGGCATCGGTCATGACAGTTTTGCCCTTGTATTTGTGGGTGATCTCGTCGCTGCAGCATCCAACCAGCAAATACGTATTCGGAAATCTGCGAAATCATCCATCAACTAACCAACCAATTCAACAAGCCAAATCTCGCTCACATATACAACCAGTACAAATCATTTAATATCCAATTCGGCACGACAAAAATCCCAAAAGAAAAGAGACACCACCAATTACCAAATATAATCTACACACAAAATCAAAATGAAATTGGGAAAAGGAAATTATAACCAACGAGGGGCAATGGAATCGAAGAACGAATTGGGGGAAGAAATTGCGATTACGATTTCTTGGCTTGTTCGAGGGAGCGAGCGTGGCCGAAGTGGAAGAGATCGTAGATGCCGTCGGCGTATACACGCAACGGCCGACCCGACGGCAGCGGATTGGGATCGGAATCCGATTGGGCAGCGGCGGTGGCGGCGGTGGCGGTGGTCATGCTCGGGTCTTCTCTGTGCCTCTGCCTTCGCTTCTCCTTTGGATCCTTCTTCTCCTTCTCTTTCTTTCTCTCTCACTTATTTTTTCTCACCTTGTTTTGCGTTCCATTGTCAGGTTGAATTACAGGAATCTTTTTCGTTATTCTCGGAATTTTTTTCTCTAATGACGTGAACACAGTTCACCCAACCCCCCACATCAAAAAGGTTATGCTAGGGATCTCTAATTTTATCATTATATATATATATAAAAAAATCTATCAAAGAGTAGATTATGTATTAGATTTTTTATTTCTATCTTTATTTTTATATTATTCTTATATTTGGGGAACCAAAAATATATTTTTTAAGTTTTTATTATTATTCAAATAATGCAAAGTATATTTTTGTAATAAATAATAGTTTAGAAAATAAAAAAAGGACAAATATTTAAAAATTGATTTATTTTAAATAAAAAAATAATACAATATTATTGAAGTCAAAAATTTATTATAATACTATAAAATATATTAAATTAAGATTTATTAACTTCAATATATATAAAATATGAAAGCTGTATAAAAAATTGATATAAAAAATTTATTGAATAACTGAATAAATAAACTAAATCCCTATAAAAAAAATGACATTATAGAATGGACTTAATACTTGCGTCATTTTTCAAGTTTTACAAAGAGAGTAATTCGTCATAAGTTATAATAAAAAATATTTTCTTCGTTTCAGATAGTTTGTATCATTTTGTCATTTATGAATATCTCAAATTTTTTATAACATTTTTATTTTTGGAATATTATGTGTGGGTATGAATTAAAGAAGTTGGAGAAAAAATGAATGTATGATTGAGAATTCAAATTCGAAGAGGAAAGAGATAGATCAAAATTTACATGTCAAAAATAAATGTTACAAAATATATGAGATGAAAACAGTACTGATATAATGATTGATGTTATTTCTAATATGCTCGTCTTGATTTTGGTAAGATAATCCTTCCGTCTTCATATATATGCAACACTTTTTTTTTTGTACAGCTCTAATTTAGTTACAACGTTATCTTATTCAATAAAAAATTTTCACATAAAAGAATACCAAAATAATCATAATTTATTACAATACCTTCACTGTTTTCTTTTACAGCCGTTACAGTAAATTCCACTATTACTAAAAAAATATTTTTCATCGAATTTCATAAAAATTCAACACACATAAAATTTTATATCGGAATAAATTATTGCATCTAATATGAGACGAAAGGAGTAATATTATCTTATTGTATAGTTCGTATCGGAATAACTTATTGCATCTAATATGAGATGGAGGGAGTAACACTTTTTTTTGTATAGTTTTAATTTAGTTATAACATTATCTTATTTAATAAATTTTTTTCACATAAAAAATAATAAAATAATTATTATCTGTTATAGTATCTCCACTGTTTTCTCTTACAGCTGTTACAGTAAACTTCACTACTACTAAAAAATATTATTCATCAAATTTTATAAAAATTCAACACACATAAAACTTCGTATCGAAATAAATTATTGCATCTAATATGAGACGAAAGGAGTAACATGAAACACCTATGATTTCTTTTGAAATCTTGTAGATGATATAAGGTGTTAAGTCTTGATCGACATTCCAAGTCACACTTTTTTATTTAATAGAAGCATAAAAATTACCACGATGAGATAATTTCTTTGTTTGTTTGTTTGCTTATCAGTACAAAAATAGATTTTAGATTCTTCGTAAATAAATTTATTTACTATTAGAGTCACAAGATCCTTGGATGTGAAGATCAAAAATTGAGATTTAATATGAAGGTTGATTCTCTTTCTTCAATTAATGCAAAAAATGAATTTTTAATCTAAATCGTTGATTTTCAATTCCAACGATATAATTACAAATAAGCTTATTTGAGGCTAATCACAAATTTACCAAACCCTATTTATTCCATTCTTTTGCATAATATAAGTAACATTTGTCTATTTAGATTATCCCAAAATATATGCAGCGTATCATATTTGGTAATATTTTCACATAAAAAATACTAAAACAATCACCATCTGTTACCATATATCTATTATGTTTTCTTATAATTGTTACAATAAACTTCACTACCATCAACAAAAATATTTTTTCTTGATCAAATTCCACACAAATTCAACACATATAAATTTACGTATCGAATCAAATTATTGTCTATATATGAAACGGAGGGAGTAGTGTTTTCTTGTTCAAAGAGAGGGTCGAAACCTTACATATATTATTCATAAAGGATACGAGGCGATGAGATGCCATACACGTCAACTAAGAACATTAAATGCATCTTAGCCGAAGGGTTATCTAACATAGTGACTCCTAATTAAAGTTTCAAACCATTGATAGCCAACCAATCAATCGTTCTATTGCTCTCACGATAAACATAAGAAACAAGAACCTCCCAAACCATGGCTAATAATTGTCGGCAATGGGTAACAATCACGACAAGATTATTATTCATGTTACGATGGTGTCAAATCCTTCATCACATTATTGAAGAGAGGATTGCCGAATCGTTTTTAATATACATGTCTATTCATCTATTTATATATATAAAATTAATTAATTTTTTTTGATATCAAAATTTGATATATTTTTATACCAAGTTTGGTTGATCATAAATTAACGACACAATATTTATGATTTATATTTAGTGTTTTTAATTTATAATATTTTTTATTATCTCATACATATTATTCCAATATTGTTACATATTTTTTTCATTAACATCATTAGAAGATAATAATTACTTAAATAGTTCTTTTTAAAAAAATTACTTAAATAATTTTACATCATCACAACATAAATTCTCAATAATATACGAAGTTATCAATAATAATTTTGTAAGGACTGTTATTATGGACGAGATTTGACTATGTTCTCTTAGCGTCTCTTCAAGTCATCCATAGTCCTTTTTTTTTTTTCTTTTTTTGAAGTTTGAAATGAAGATGGCAATCACTGATTTTCTCAACCTTTGCTTGACTAATCATCAATCGATTTTTCCATGTTCAGCGTGCTCAAACACGCTATATATATATATATATATATATAAGCGCCGATATTTTCCTGACATTTAAATTTGAACTACTTTGAATAGGATTGAGAAGCTCAGCCTATGCTGGCAGCTCACAATAATCAGAAAATAAGGAGAATGCCTGTAGTTTCCCAAGGATTTTCCCTGGTTAAACTTTTCACATCCATGAGCTGTGAAACAATAACAAAAATAACAAATGACGCTTCTCTATACTCTACATTGGCGCGTACCAACCAGCACCTGTTCGGACACGATGAAGATGAGCAGCATACTTATAAACAAGCTCGAACTCAAGAATTCAAAGACCAATCATACGTTTGGTGTGCGATATTGACAACACCCCCGTCACTCAAAAGATGAGTCAAAAGACCAGCTCTACTTGCATCCAAGTAACTCATGATCCCTGTTGAGAATTTCTCTGTCGCTGGATCCAAAGTCAACGCCGTACCTGCAGATAAATGAACAGTAGTGTTATGCGCAACAAAACTCTCCTTGGTAAGGAAACTAACATCGAGCTGCACTGGGAGTATAATGTGATACTGATGACCAATCAATTTTCTGAGTTACTAACCACTTGAAAATGCGAGAGAGGTAGATATGCAAAGAAAACTTGACATCATTGGATGTCTTCTGAATATATTTATAGTTCATACAAAATACAGAATACGAAATATAGAATACATACACTATATAACATAATTCTGATACCATATGCAAAGAAGACTTGGCATCATTGGATGCCTTCTGAATATATTTATAGTTCATACAGAATACGGAATACAGAATACGTACACTATATAACATAATCTATTAAGACCGTCCTTTTTCCCAAGTCCACCTCCAGTCCACCTCTTTGGAAGAACTCGGATGCCTGAGTTCAGCCTCGGCATTCTGAGGAGTAAAGAATCTAACCGTAGGGCATGACTTGGCACCGTCACACAGCCCAAAATGGATCAGTGGATTCACAGCAGGCAAAGCCAGCTGAATGTTAAAAAACAAGATTCTAAGAGCTTATCACATCAGAAAGAAAATATAGGGCCAAACACTTACTGTCAGTGAAATAAAACTAAAGGGAAACAAAACCATCATATTATTTACCTCTAAACACGCGTCTCCCGCATTGAAGGGTTTGATCAGGGAGTAAAGTGGTCTTCGGTTGCTTCTGAGTATACCGTTTTTTATGGTACTGAGAGAATATGGATGGCCTCCTACCAAGTACAGGAAATCAGTAACAAGAGGCTTGCTTCCTTTTCATTATCCCTTCTGGATACCCCATTCTAATCATTCCATGCATCACCATAGCATTATAAAGATTCAAGAAAAACGCCAACCTCTCATTTGATGCGAGTGCCGATATGTCCACCCTGTGAAGACCTTGAACCAATTTCAGGTACCTGTGTTCAACAGACAACATATCAGCAATAAGAAAGAACTTGAAGGCTCAGCACATCAAACAATTTCAAGACCGGTTGCTTCAATTACAGAAATTCATTCCAGAAGAATGCCTAATTTCTACAAGAAGAAATATCAGAGCTGACACATATACCCAAAATAGAATCAGCGCAGACATGAATATGGCAAGGATAGCATGTTACGCACCTTCTGAATCCTTCATTGTTGTTAATGGATATGTAATCCACATGACACCTGTCCTCGGAGGCATAAGTTTCAAGTATGGCATGCAAAATCTTGGGCAGCTTATCCGTCATTGCAGCAGCATCTTGGGGCTCCCTTTCATCGGCAGACCCACAGAACTTGAAACATTTTTGAATAAATAGTTCGTGCTCGAGGAACTTGTAGGTTTTATTGCCATCTTGAAAATCATTTCCTCTGTCCAAACAGTACATTGTGCATCTATAAGAACTAGCACTTCATAGAAAACATATAAACTCGAGCTTAATGCCTTGATAGGAAACACCAGAAACTAACCCAAAGACGAGATGGATAAAGTGCTTCCTGGCCAACTCTTTTCCGATCTCAACAGCCTGCAGGTAGCAGCCTTTTTGTTGGTTAAGTCTGTCTTTTGGATGAAGTTACGGTTATAATTATAACATCACCTAATTCATCATTGTAAAAGATAAAAAAGGAGAAAAATAATATGAAAGAATCTCGATCGTCTGATTAAGTATTTGATTACGAGATTCGTTTTTAAATATATGCCTAATATCGAAATAAAGAATTCCAACATAACATCATCATTTTACAATATTTTGTGAATAGATACCACGAATTTAAACGATGAGGGGATTTGGGACGTTAGGTCTCTGGGTTGGGGATTTTGTTTGTGAATTTTATAGTTTTGATTTTCAATTTCAATTTTTGGTTTGTGGGCATGTTTGTTTCTTTTTGTTTTCTCGGGTGGGTCTGATTCAATTGTTTTATAGAAGTCCTCCAGGGTAAGCTTTAGAAATTGGGGTCGCTTGATTTAAATTATTTGGTTGAATTGTTATGGTTGAACTTTAGGGGTTTTGCTTCTTAGATTTGGTAGTTCTCATCTTTTATTCTCGTTGTGGTGTGAAAGTGGTGGTTCACTTTAGAGTCTGATATAGATTTCAACCACAGAACATTTTTCACCTAATTGACTGAATCAACATATCAAAATTTCACCAAAGCGTGAGATGCACTTCACCTGAGTCTGATACAGGTTTCCACCACTGAACATTTTTCTAGTCGTGCATGAAAGTTCCATTTTTCCCCGTTGGAGAACAATTCAAATGTGCACGAGGAGTGTGAAGGATGAAAAACTTTGCATGCTGATTCGGTCAATTAGTAGAGCTCGTCAAAGTCAAGATTCCATCTCAACGTCATGCATGGCTCATAAGCAAAAAAATTCAACTATCATATTTGTTGATAGGTGTTGTGATTTCTAAGACTTGTGAGTATACTATTACTGATAGGTGTTGTTGGCAACAATCATATTTGTTTCAACATCATGCGAATTATGCTACATCTTGGTTTAATCAAGAAGCACCAAGTTTTTCGAAGCCTATTGAAGAAAAAAAAATTCTAAGACAGACAACAACCAACATATCGTATTTGTTGTAGCCATAGTTATCTAAGACGGATGGACAATTCAAGTTCTAGGAATTATTCGTATAAAGGAGATTTGACTAAGAAATTTCGGAACCTATGATTCTATGCTCTACAGCAAAGGCATGACATAACATAACGAACTACTATCTCCTATAAGTAAATAGTATAATCACAAGTCTTTAACATAACATGGTTCTTCATTCCAACACAAAACAAGCCCAACTCACTATCCAGCCCAAAGGAGTTAAAACAGCATAATGGAGCTAGTCTTCATTCCGATCCCGATGATGGGCCACCTTACCCCCATGGTAGAGCTAGCCAGGCGACTAATCGATCGTGACGATCGAATTTCCATCTCCGTCCTTATCATGAAGTCCCAAATGAGCCAAATCGATTCCTATGTCCAAGCCCTTCAGGCAGAAGCCTCTGCCCACGAACACAGCCGCATCGACATCATCCAGCTACCGGACCCAGAGGGACCACCCCTCGACATCACTAATCCATCAACATATATGTACGAATTGGTAGACGCCTACACGCCCACCATTAAAGTTGTTCTTGAGAACAGTCTCAAAAGCAATCCAGTTCGACTAGCAGGGATTGTACTGGACATGCTCTGCCCCTCTCTCATTCCTGTTGCCGAAGAGTTGAACCTCCCTTCCTATGTATTCTTCTCTGCTGGCATCAGTGTCCTCAACCTATTGCTTCACCTCCACTCACAAAGGGAGTGTGGTGCACTCAACACCACCGAAATCATCTGCAACCCGGACACAGAGATTCAGATACCTGGCTTCAAGAATCCCGTGCCAGGCAAGGTAGTGCCCAGAGTTCTTTTGGATAACAGTGACGGTGGGCGTTCACTTGAGCTGGGAAAGGCCTATCGCCGCTCCAGTGGCATAATAATCAATGCCTACATGGAGCTACAACCCACTGCCCTGGAGGCACTGACACAGGACGATAAGCTCCCGCCAATCTATCCCGTGGGCCCCATCGTAGATCTGAACCCCAGGAACGAGGGAGGGCCCCAAGGAAACAAGGAGAGGATCATGCAGTGGCTGGACGATCAGCCACCTAAGTCAGTTGTGTTTCTGTGCTTTGGCAGCGGCGGAAGCTTCAGTGAGGAGCAGATCATGGAGATCGCACAAGGCCTTGAGCAGAGTGGCCACCGGTTCTTATGGGCCCTCCGGCGACCTGAGATTGATGGAATGAAACAGGGACTGGCCCGTGACTACGAGGACTTCACACACGTGCTACCAAAGGGATTCTGCCACCGGACGGCCCAGCTGGGAAGGGTGACAGGGTGGGCTCCACAAGTGGCAGTGTTGTCTCACCCGGCCGCGGGAGGATTTGTGTCCCACGTTGGGTGGAACTCGACAATGGAGAGCCTGTGGTGTGGAGTGCCGATTGCGGCATGGCCTATGTACGCTGAGCAGCACCTGAATGCATTCGTGTTGGTGAAGGAGTTGGAGTTGGCAATCGATATCAAAATGGATTTCGGGCAGACGGAGAGCAGTGGGTTGGTCAAGGCAGATGAGATCGACAAAGCGATCAGAGAGCTGATGAACATGGAGAATGCATCGAGGTACAAGACAAAAGAGACCAGTCAGATTAGTAAGAAAGCACTGTTAGAAGGAGGTTCTTCATATATGGAGCTAGGCCGCTTCATTGAGAACGTCAATAGCAACAATTCATGATCCGACGACATGTCAAATCTAAGACTGGATACATAGATACCACCATTCATAATAACTGCAGTTTTACAGTTTGTTTTCTATATTCTGTAGAAAAAGAAAACAGAGAAACATGAAGGATTTAATGTATGATGAATACCTTCCGTTTGCTGAGAGTGCCTCGCCCGCAGATCAGGAGTACAAATTTAACACCAAACCGTTTATAAAAAAAAGAAGAAGAAGAGAAAAAGAGCAATTCAAAATCTGGTCTCGAGCAATCGGCAGAACCTGGTTAACTAGACGCTCACAAAGCATTGCGTAAGCACTGACGTTGGCAAAGAATTTCCCCTTCCATACCATTTTAGAGTGCTGTGTAGGGTGGAAGAAATAAATAGAGTTCTCCATACCATTTTAAAGACCATAGCCAAGCGCAGGTGGTCTCATGTGGAGCACAGATAGAACTTTGAACTTAGGCTAAAGAAATAGAGAAAAAACTGAAGCAAGGCTTCTCCCAAGCAATGCTATGGGCATAATTCGTTTAGATGCTGCTAAGATTCTTTAGCACGGATGACACATCAGAGTAAATGATCCTGTAACACACAAATATGAAGTATGAACCTTTTTATTTGCAAACGAGATAAATTACAATCAATACTTGGATGCTGTTGGTAGATATATGATGGTCCGCTTGTAGGGTGTACTGCTTACAACGATCCCTATTAGTTCAAGCACTCAGCTATAATCACCGGCACCTCAATAATTTCCTGCACAAATATTCGAATAACAACAATCATAATTCGTGGAATATAAGGTATAGATAAACAAGGCATAGAGAGAAAGTCAAGGAATCCTTTTAACACGAGGTTCGTTCCAACAAAAACCAGAAGCAGATATCTGAT
>LIEC01007490.1:0-12539 GCA_001925005.1 Drosera capensis
CAACTCTCATGACTTGAAAACGTAGGAAAGTATAAAAAAAATCCTTGAAATGAGATTAGAACACTAAAAAACCCAACAAAAGTCAAAAAACAATATAAAAATAACTCAAATGATTTAAAAACACAAGAAACTATGAAATGACCCTTGAAATGAGATTAAAATACTCAAAAACATTTCAAAAGGCTAAAAACAACTCAAATGACTTAAAAATACAAAAAAACTATAAAAAAACCGTTGAAATGATTTTATAACACTCAAAAATACTTGAAAAGGCGAAAAACAACTTAAAAACAAGTCTAATTACTTGAAAATGCAAGAAACTATGGAAAGAACCTTAAAATGAGCTTAAAACACTCAAAATCCCTTCAAAAGGCTAAAAACACCATAAAAATAGCTCAAATGACTTGAAAACGAAAAAAACTATAAAAACAATGAGCTTAAAACATTAAAAATACTTCAAAAGACTAAAAACAATATAAAAACAACTCAAATGACTTGAAAATGCAAAAAACTACAAAAAAAAGACTCTTAAAATGTGTTTAAAACACTGAAAAACTCTTAAAAACAACTCTAATTATTTAAAAACGCAAGAAACAATGGAACGACGAATGAAGTGCGTTAAGTTTATTTTAAGACAAACTAAAGTGCAACATGATTTGTTGCAGCAGGAAAATAATGGGATATTGAGAAGTTATTCTTATCCTTAGAGGTGGATTAAATCAATCTATGATCCGTTGAAGAGAGAATTAATGAAAATTATGAAAATTGATATGCAAATAAACATTGACAATGAAATTCATTAATAATGGATAAATGAGTAATGCATTATATTGTTAATTAATGGGAACATATTGCACACGCGCTGGACATGAGTCCGGCATAAGATTGCCTAATCTTTAATAACAATAAAAAAGAAAAAGAATGGATCTTCCGAGATATGAATTACTTGATGACGTGTTCATAGTTAAGGTCTACTGGTTGGTAAATAAGAACTGAAACAACCATTGGGTCAAAGCAAGGGGTTTTTGGTCATGTTGTTTAGCAATTTATGTTGTTCTGTTGCTAGTGTTGTTTATGCTGCTGGGCACAGCTTAGGCTGTCTGTGCTAGTTGTGCTGTTTGTGCTATGTGCTGGTTGTGATGTTTGTGCTGCTTGTACTGATAATATTGTTTATACAGCTTATGCATTTTTGGTTGAAGAGTAATCTGTGCTCTGTTATGTATAATCCGAAGTTATGTAAATATGTGAATTAGATTTTTTTTTTTAAAAAAAAACAAGTCTAACGACTTAACCTCTAATTAGAATATATGGTGATAGGAATGTGCAATCCCTCCAATTGCATAGAAATTGATGAAACAAAACTGAAAAGTATTAGCCATGATGTTGTTAGCGTGTTTAGGCTAGAAATCAAGTAGGTAGTTACAGTCTAGGTCGGATACTGAGGAGCAGACGGCTACAATTGATGGACATCGTAAGAGTTACCAGATACAAACTATTACATATAAGATTTTGGCTAAGCACCTAAGTCATGCATGGGCAACAGAAGATCTACAAATGCTTCAGGATATGGGATTGAGTTTGCACACTTGGACCAACATAGCAAATCATGAAGTGCATCAGATCTGAGTACACACTAAAGTTGTAGCGGGGACTGTGTGAAGACTAGGGTTGCAAGGTGCAGACTAGGGTGTAGAATAGGTCTCACAGTACTGGATGCAGACTAGAGGTTGTAGCAGATTGAAATGCAGCAGATGGTTGCTAGGGTTCGGTCAAAGGTCTGGAGTGCGTCAAATGAAGATTTGAGGTACAGACAGCAACAATATGAGAATCTGAAGTAGATGGGCTGTCAACATCACTTTGGGGACACACGTGACAAGATGTCACATCAGAAACGGTATGTGTTGATGGGTACATTCCCTGAACTTATAAAAGCGAATCGTTGAGGCTCTTTGAAATAAGGCTATTGAATGAAAGATTGAAAGACAAGCGTACAAAGCAATCACAAATTTAAAGATTACTCAAGAAAATTAAATCGTGAAGATTACATTGAAGGGAGTTCACTAGTCTGTAGAAAGACATAACTTGAAGCAGAGCTCAGTAGATTGGATCTATGCATAGATCTTGGTTCTTCATTTTTTGTACAAGTTAGCTACCTTGTAAAAAGAAGTTTTCTTGTAAGCTACAAAAAAGAAGATAGTGATACTCACTTCTTGACTTGACTACACTGGTCACAAATTCTTTTGCTACTCAACTGCTTGTTGCACAAAGGGAAAACGGACTAGAAGCAATATTGCTCTACTACATCTATATTTGTAAAGAATATTAAACGTTACAAAATTGTTTTCCTTAAATCATGTAACAGTTAAAACATTGACTAACACTGCGTAACACCTCGACTCAAATATTTCTGTGAACGATCAAACACAATTTATGACGATGAAGTATTGGCCCTGTATGTCTCAAAGACATCGTAGACATATACGCCAACATGGAAGAAGTTATTCTTAATGATGATGAAAATTAGTTGATGATGTTGGAGAAGCAGAAGTTGAGAGTGTCTGGTATCAGGCAATACAGAAGGAGCTAGAGTCCTTCGAGAAGAACAATACATGGACTTTGACCGAACTTCCACCAGGCCATACACCCATCGATTTGAGATGGTTTTTCAAAATAAAGAAAGACTCAGACGGACAGGTTGTCAAGCACAAAGGCAGGTTAGTGGCTAAAGGGTATGTCCAAAGGCAAGGCATAAACTTTGAAGAAGTGTTCGCACCTGTTACAAGATTTGATACAGTTCTGGTGATACTTGTAATTGCAGGCTGGAGGGTTAGAGGAGGAGATGTACGTCACTCACTCGGAAGAGTTTGAGGTGCAAGGCTAGAAGCATCTGGTGTACAAGCTCTTGAAAGCACTTTATGGGCTCAGACAGGCTCTACGAGCCTGGAATACTCAATTAGATAGAAACTTGAAGGAACTTGGCTTCGGAAGATGCTCGTAAGAGCAGGCCGTATACACTCGAGGAGAAGGAGATGCAACCGTAATTATGGGAGTATATGTTGACGATCTCGTTGTGACAGGAGGTAACATTAGAGAAGTCAAGATCTTTAAGCAACAAATAATGATAGAATTTGAGATGAGCGATTTGGTACTTTTCTCGTACTACCTTGCTGTATGATCATAAATCTGCATATTTTACACTGCTTGACTCCTCAAATATTCGAGTTTTATGACTCTAACAGACATTACAGGGGATGTAACAGTCATTACTGTCTAGAAAATCACCAAAAAATCATTATTTCGTACCAAACTTCGTCCTGATCGATTGTATATCTTATGTACCCCTTATATCATCATAAAACACTTTAAATGACATCATTTACACCCTCAAAATGGCCTTCAATCATCATATATGCGTTGTTTAAATTTTATGGATCATCCTCACTAAAATAAGTCTCAAACGTATTGATTTAGCTCCAAAATAGCTTCAAACGTCATTGAACATTAACACCATCATCTAATGCATGTGAGTATCACAAGAAATCATTGAAATTAACCCGAGCGATTGCCAAATAATTACACTTCATCACGACCATATTCAAGCATTTTCATCAATTTTTCACAAATTGGCAAAAGTTGCTTTTCTCAATCAAATCTATAATGAAAACACTCAAACATCTGTATCCAAGTCCAAAACATAAAATAAACACAAAACATGATATAAAGGACTCTAATACGATACAACCATAGATTTAACATAAGTAAAATACGTGTGTTTACGCACTCATCAAATTCCCCTAAGCTAAACATTTCCTTGTCTCTAAGCAAAGCTAAAAACAAAATAAGGACTCAACTTAAAAACTGAAAAACAAATGAATTATGAAAACTTTAACAATTCAAGCATTAACGTAATGAGAATGTCAAAAATCAGTTACACTAAGCATTTGTCAAAGAAACAAACATCACAAAGTCGCTCATCATCCTTAGTCACACCACATAAATTACCCATCAAATCATCCCCCTCATGGTCCTTCACACATAGTAGATATTCCCGAGATATAGCAAGACAAAATATTTTCGAAATTCATTTTCAAAATTTATTTATTCCACCCCGTTACATCTGTACGATCATAAATAAATACGTTCGACATGGGTTATTTCCAAAGCCACCAAGTACTCAAAGGAAGTCTAGATTTCTTCCTGAATATGTATGTTTTTTTCTTTTTTCTTTTTTTAAGCTTGTCTTATTGAATACCATGTCCCCATTTTATCCGTAGATGATAAGTTTGATTACCGAGGTAAGGAGCATGGTATTTTTTAAGTTTTTTGTTTATTTTAAATTGTTTAGGAAATTTTTGTCTCTCTTTTTTAATATATATTGATGAGTGGGTGTAGACAAATCTCGAGCAACAAAAAATAACATAAGTGTCATCATGAAAGATAGATACTTTATAAACAAAAAACTTTTTTTTTCCAAATGACATCATACCCCTCTGTAATCGGTGGATAAATAAATAGATAGGATAAATGGGAAAACATACATTTTTTCTCTTTTTTGTAAATATATATTTAAGGTTCAAGTCACCACTAAAGCGTTATCTACATATGAAAGCGTCATATCATAGAAAATAATAGAATGGTGTTAGCAAGAACTTATGCCTTTCTTAGGAATAATATTCAAATTATATATACTAGTGTTACGATCATCAAGACATAAAATCATTATATTACTATGCTCAAGCCATGGTTTTAAAAACAAAAACAAAAAAATTCTTTCCTTTTTTTTTTTCAATTTTCGTCATCATTATTATTATTTATTTATTTGTAAATTTTTTTATGACGAATGACTCAAAAGTAAAAAAAAGCCTATCCACCTCCCCAAGCTAAACTCAATATTGTCCTCAATTTTTAAGAATAAGAAGTGAAATGCAAATAACGACATTTAAAAAAAAAAACAATATAAACTCACTTGATAAAGTTGAAATCTCGTCAATAGCTGTTGATTCCCTCAAAATACACTAATCTTGCTGGGTAGTGCCTCTCCATCATCAAAATATGCATATTTTAAATGTGGAGGTAGTGGTTTCAATTTTAGTTTAGGAGGGTTGACTATTGATGAGGACATCTTCTCATGATTTATTGATAGTCCTGCAATATTTAGATGATGTTCATATTTGGTACAAACATATAGTTCTTTCTTGGTTCAATTCTTCTTTTAGATTTTCAAGATTGTAATCTGTAGGCTCATATTCGTTTGTGTTTAGATTCAAGATTGCTTTGAGAAATTCTTCATTGTTGAACTCGAATATTTCATCTTTCAAAGAAGTGAATGAATCAATTGAATCAATCATGTAGACAGAGTAGATTTCATCATAGGGATGTTTCATGGCATTTTAGATTTTGAAGGTAATTATCTCTCCATCGAACTCCATGAAAAGAGTTTCATCATTTACAACTATTTTTATCTCGATTGTTCTAAATAATGGTCGTCCTAGCAAGATAAGTGCATATAGGGAAGACTGACCATGACTGCCCTCCATTTTAAGCACACAAAAATTTGTTGGAAAAACCAAATGAGTAATCTTAACAAGAACATCCTCAACAAGACCTTCAAGATGTGCTACTAACTTTTTCAGCAAGTTGTATGAAAACCCCTGTTGGTTTTAATGATCCAAGATTTAGGGAGTTATAAACTGATAATAGAATTACATTGATCGATGCTCCCAAATCAAGCATTCATCCTTCTATTTCAACATTCCCAATGACACATGGAATAATGAATATTCCTTGGTCTTTTTAATTTGGGGTAAGTTTCTTTTGTAAGACACCTGAAACATTCTCACCAACTGTAACAAGTTCGTTATCTTTTAATTTTCTTATATTGGTGCACAGTTTCTTTATAATTTTTGCATATCAAGGAACTTGTTTGATTGCCTCTAATAGAGGAATGTTCACTTTCACTTTCTTGAAAAGTTCAAGAATGTCTCTTTCATCTTTTATTTTCTTGTCCTTAGCCAAACGACTAGGATACGGAGGATTCATATTATTTTCCTTTTCTTGAGTCGGTTTTGCAATTTCTGGATTGCTTGAATCATTTTCAATTTTCTTGGAATCATTGGTTGGATTGATTTTCAGTTCAGGTTCAACTTGCTTTAATTTTGCTCTTTCAACTCTTTTCCACTTCTTAAAGTGATTGCGTTAAAATTTACATCGAGATTTAGAGGCTATGAAGAGAGTTGATTAGACATTTGAGATCTTAAATTGTTCACCTCTTGAAATAGTTGGCTCATTTGACTTTCAAAGTTAGAGATACTTATGCGAACTTCTTCTTGAAAGCTTGTTGAGGTTTTACACATTGTTTTAACTAATTCCTCTAAAGATGGTTCATTATCATTCTGAGGAATTTGGCTTTGATATCTTTACTGGCCTATTCCTTATGGAGAACTGTTGAGATTCAGAGGTTTAAAATTTTAAATATTGGTTCTCCACTTGAAGTTTTGATGATTGTACCACCCTTCATTATAAGTTATATTTTGAGAATTTTCTTGTATTGGAGAATCAGAAAAAATTCTCATTGCATTGACTTGTTTGTAATCATTAAGGGTAGGACACATATCAGTTACATGACCTTGAACAGAACATATTCTACATGAGTCAATTTGTGGAATATTATTGCTATTTTGAAAAATCATTGTAAGAAAATCTATTAAATGGTCAAGTTTTTTATCATCAGAATTTGAAAAATACGACACTTAATGAACATCACGAGAGAAATCATCATCACGATTGAAATCTTAGGAATTAGCAGTCATCTTTTCTAAAATTGATCGTGTTACTCGTGGTTGTTTATCTTGAATATCACCTCCACAAGCTGCATCAACCAAACCCCTCTCTAAAGCAGATAAACCTTGAAAGAAATAGAATATCAGTGATTTTCAAGAAATTGGTGATTGAGATAGGTTGAGATAAGACGTTTGAAACGTTCCCAATATTCACACAATAATTCTTTCTTTTTCTCTCTCCCGGAACATCTTTCTTTTTCTTTCTTTCTTTGAGACATGAAAGGCTCTAAGTTTAATCACTTCATCTATTACCCCTTCTGGTTTCATATTAGCACAAACCATCTTAAGCTCATTCAAATTTGTATGAAGATCTTCATCAGACAAACCATGAAAAGTTGATAATTTTTGCATGAAACCAGAATTGAGCTTAAAATTTTCATGTACATCAAGAAAAACAATACACAATGGAAGTTCAATACTGTCATCATATTATGCTAATTTTCTAAGTGTGTGATTATCAATTTGAGCATTAGGAATACCATTTTGATCATTTAAAACATTCGCCATATTTAAAGTTGGAAAGATCTCACCAATATGACAAATAAGAAATTTTGCTTAAGTTGACACTCCACCTCGTTCTATTTGTTGCCTTGATGCTCAAATGTATTTCCTTCAAACTTGCTTTACAATCACACACGAGACAATAAGCTCCTGATAAATAAAACAAAAGAGAAAATCAATAGAAATTAAACTAATTCACACCGTTCCCCGACAATGGCGTCAAAATTTGATAGAACCCTTTGCAAGATGCTACAAATTAGAATATATGCAGTACTTCACACCATACAATTATACCAAAATGTAGTAGTGATAAGCGGGGGTTGATAAGATCAAGAACAAGAAAACTACCAAAGCAAATAAATAAAAAACTAATTGAGAATTTTTCTTGAGATTTAATCGAGTTTGACAAAATAGATGGCCTTTGTGACTTTCAATCATCATAAATTTTAATCATGGACTAAAGATTTTCATTTCATGTTCTATTATGATAGGTGTTTAAAATTAGGCTGGACAAAAAAAGAGTTGCCAATATAATTATTTATTACCATAAAACATAACATAACCAAACTAATGTATTTATTCTATGTCCAAAAGAGAATATAACACATACAAAATATGTCAGATTATGTATGTTTCTCGAACACCTCATAATAATGATCTAACACAGATTAGCTTCAAATTGTGCTCATTTATATGTGATCATATATTGACCAAAAGAGAATGATATTAACCTATGAGTTTGTTACTAACATCAACTAAAAGAGAATGGTTTGACTGCATACATACTTCCCTAGCATAATTAGATGACCAATCCAAATACAATAGACAAGTAATTATGCATAAATCCAATACATGAAATGATACCATGAACAACGAACATGAAACTATTAAAAACAGAGATCAAGTCTCACTCATGACAAATTTACAACCACTAAGTCATACTTAGATTTATGCTACCATCGTCACAATTCGAAACAAACAATTCAAGCTAAACAAATAGAAAGTCATCTCAATTTATAACTAGAAAAGTTAAGAGATACAAAATACTAAACCAATGAAAATTGGTCTACATAGAGGAAGAACAATTATCTCTACATTGGATGAAATTGCATAGCACCAATCTAATCGTGATCCATAAAAACCGTCGTATCAGATTGAAACGGCGTCTCTAACTCTCTAGAAAATCTTCGTAGAACTGATGAAATCTCCTGTTAGAGAATGTACATAAGACGCAGACCGTACACAATGAGTTTCTCAAGTTCCCTGAGCACGGGCTAGTAACCTCACGCACAAGCCATGCGCCTTATGCGATCTAATTGTTATTTTTATCTATTTTTAGGGGAATTTGTTACATTTATTTTTCCTATAAATATGTAAGTTTCAACACCACTTCTCCATTGCTACCCTTGACGTCACATTTCATCATTCTAAAGAGCTCATAACCTTCTTCTCTAGATCTTCGGTTTCATTAAGGACCTAAGGGCCTCAAGCTTCTTTCCTTTTCTCCTGAACCTGTCGTCTATTTATCGTCGTCTTGGAATTAAGAAAACTCCTCAGGTCTTTTAGAGGTTTTCCTTGAATGGGTACAGCTCGACCCCCTCTTTCCTTCCATCGAAACTCGGTTTCGATTTAGCTGGTGTTGTAGATCCTCAGGGGGTGGCTATGGTACCTCGGTTAGCCTTACTTTTGATTATGGATTCTCGGGAACTCATTGGATGGTATGTCCGTTCCCTGTGATGGGCTATAGGGGAAGTCTTCGATTCATTAAGTCGATAATGGTTTGATTCTCCATTTGATTTGCATCTGGAAGTCTCGGGTTCGCTTGGGGACCCTGTACTTCTTTCTCCAAGCCGATTTGGGCAGCCGCAACCCCGAGTCGTAAAGACGGACTCGCCTGCGTATTGCTTTGATTCTGCTCTCCTTGTGGTCGGATGTTTTTACTTTTTCGAGGCATTTTGGACTCGAACCCCGCGATTGCCATCAAATATGTTGGGTTAGAAAGTTGTTGAACGGGTAGGGAACCCAGGTTCGTAATTTCGGATGTTTTGTGGTGAAAATCTACTTGTGAGTCATAGCAACTCGGAATCTCGCACCTATAATCACACAAGGAAACAACATAACGTACTGGTTAGACGGATAGGGAGACTGAACTTACTTTTTGAATAATAAATAAAAATATTTATAATATATTATTTATCTTTTATATGAGAGACATTTGTCACATCCCTAGTGGGTATCATTTCATGGGTGACAGTTGGCCATCATACATAGGCTACTCGTGTTGATGATGTTGGGCTTGCAAATGGGCTTCAGTCCACGAGATAGTAGAATTTCTATGCTACCAACAAGTTCATAAATGTGTTCTAGTTTTTGTCCAAATCCAAGTGTGAGAGTGTATCTAGCTCCTCATTAAAATGATATTGTATTATGAATTACTTAAAAGTTATTCCCTTCGGCTTATAAAAAATAAAATATTTTTTTGATGCAATAAAAATTATAATATTCTTCAATTGAAATTTTTTTCTTTAAAAATATCAAAACATCTCTATTATTTATTTTATATCACATCAATTATCCCATTATCATTTTTTATTTTATTTCTTTTTTCTCTTTTTTTCTTATACAACTTTTAAGGATAATTTAGTTTTTACATACGAAAATCAACATATATATAATTTTTTATTAAAAAAATCAAAATTTACATTTAATATGGGACACATAGAGTATGATGAATACAAATAAAAACAAGCATCTCTTAATCTCTATCTAACCGCATCATCTCGATCCGTAGGCCCCCATAGTCACAATGTGTACATTTTGTGTTTTGTTTATCTTATGGTTCATTTGGAGAAATTATTTGGATTATTTAATTTATTTATTTATATTTAAATTGATTTGGGGATGGAGATCAGTGTATTGATGAAAATACAAATTTGAGTACAGTATATCGGTTGAATGTGTCTTGGTCGTTATTGAACACTGTACAAGTGAAAAGGATTGAGTAGGTGAAAAATGAGAGATGCATATGTGTACAAGTACAACCAAATACACATAATTGGAGGGAGAAATCCGAAAGGGTCACATAGGTTTTGATTTACCAAATAAGTGTATGTGAACCTACTATTGAGGCCTTTGATAACAACAAGGCTTTGAAAATATAAAGTGGGTCCCAAACAACATTCAAAGTATGCAAGGACAAACTATTAGGAAACGCATTTACATGTCACATGAAAGTATCCGATAACATACTTTAGACAAACAAGGTGAGTATATAGTAGAAAACATGTGATTCGATTATCTTTCATGAACTCAAATGCCAAATATATACTACTCCCTTCCTCCATAATTATTAATATAATATTCACTATATGAATGTAATGTTAGATTTATCTTCTTTTTTTCAATTTTTATTATCAATCATATAATATTTCTCTTTTCATTTTCAAAACATGAAAATGTTACAAATAATTTAGAATAAATGGATTTGATAAAACGATACAAAAAATTTGGAATGTATAGACTACTACCTATTATCGATTATCGATGATAATAATACCATTCCAATGAAGGCCATGCTTGTAAATGAGATCTCATCTCAAAGATCAAATTTTATCAACATTTAAAATCAACCCTTTATATTCAATTTGCTTTTTAATAGATTTTATATTCACGATTCTGATCAGATAACATCGTTGTTATCGTGATCTGGTCGGACTCATCCCCTCATACATTTGGTAAAATCATCAGTCAAAGGCCGCAGTCTTCCACTCAAGACTTCCCCTGCCCAACAACACTTGTGGGACACATTTAATTCCTAGGTTGCTCTTTTTGTGTCCACACTATTTGATGTGTACAAATGAGTCCACATGAACAAATAACACTGGGAAAATGAAATGCACCAGAAAAATAACAAGCTGAAAGAAAGTGGAGTACGATAGAGAAAACCAGAAAGTGGAGTACGATAGAGAGTGAAAAAAAAAAAAAAAGCAAACAAACAAAGGAAACAAGCTGAAAGAAAAGTTGAAGATGGGTTCAATCAATCAAATAAATGGAACTAAAAGCCCTTTTCCTCTCCATCAAGACCACAACTTTTTGTAGGGTCCTTGCTAACATAGGGAAGGAGTTTTGGCTCATGACATAGGGAAGTATATATCGAGAGTAGGAGTCAATAGATTGTTGCTGCTGTTATCCTCCTTTTTTCATATACATTCTCCATTTGATTATAAATGAACAAAAATTATTGATTTAAAATAAATAAAACATATAATTTTTTAATAAAAAATGTCCAAAACTTTTTCGTACACAAAATACTAAACGCACATCCATAGTTACAACTTCAATAATTGCTCTCTTCACAAATTACTCCTTCGATATATTTTATTTTTATGTTTTTAGTTTTGTCAAGTGTTTTTTTATTGTTTTAAACTCATTTAAAGGGTTTTTTCCTAGTTTCTTACGTTTTCAAGTCATTAGAGTTATTTTTATGTTATTTTTAGTCTTTTCAAGGTGTTTTTGAGTGTTTTAAACTCATTTAAAGAGTCTTTTCCTAGTTTTTATGTTGTTTTTAGACTTTTCAAATGTTTTTGAGTGTTTTAAGCTCATTTAAAAGATCTTTTCCTAGTTTCTTACGTTTTCAAGTCATTAGAGTAGTTTTTAGCCTTTTCAAGGGGTTTTGAATGTTTTAAATCGTTATTTAAATCTTATTCATTTATCAATCTTATTTTAATTTTAATTGTTATTTTAATATAAAAAATATTGTATATCAATACATATATTTTTCACCGTTAGATAATACTCCATTCATCGAATGAAGAAAAAAAACACTAAGTTGTTTTACAAAAAAATTTACTCCTAATATTTTTTTTGAATATTTTTTTCAACAAAAATATCAAATAAGTTTTCAACTAATACCATAATCATCATTAATTCTTATGACACAAAAAAACATCATTACCGACACAAAAAAACAAAGATATATTTAGAAAATTATAAAATAAAATCAGTACAAACATAGTACAAGAAGAATAAAAAATTATTTCCTCTGTCCTGTAATTCTTATATTATATATTTATTTTAGATTATTTTATATACATCAATATAAATCTTGTATTTATATCATATTACGTCTTATCGTTCCACAATATATATTAGATTAAAATACGTAAGTTACATCATTATTGATGTTTCAGGATAATTTAT
>LIEC01007490.1:19297-36332 GCA_001925005.1 Drosera capensis
AAAGCACTACCCTATAGATGATACAATCTTCATCCTATCATTTATAGGATAGTGCTTTAACATAAGCTATAACACCGTCTTCCAACTTTCGGACATGATTGTCCTCATGATTTCCTGCGTTTGCTAAAATGCATGAGAGTGACATGTCAAACTAAGGAACACAAGCGGCTAACTTGTGTTTACATGCTATCTTTTCTTCCCTTTGTGGCCATTTTCATCGCTATGTTGTTGGGGAGATTTGTTTCAGGTTAAAGCTTGAGAATGGTATATGATTTTGTGTATGACCACCTTGATTTCAAATATCACCAAGGTAAAGTTCTGTAGGCTCCTTTATAAATATCAACCATGATTTTGCATGTTGATGATTACTTCAGCAGGATACCACAATCTTACTGCCCCGCCGAGTTCTGTCAGCTTTTATAAAGATAACCCCATCGACAGTGTAGAGCTTTTACTGAGATGCATAGCTTTGAAATAGTCTAGTTGATCTTTTATTTGTTCACCTTACAACCTTCTTTCAGGCTCGTCATCAGCAAATCAGTAAAATTATCCCATTCCTGCATCTAGGTGGAACTCGGATCCCTGAACTTTCGCTACTTCCTGAGCTTTCCAAGTAATTTTGCTGAGGTTTTTCCTTTCCCTTCTGCGACACGGTTTTTCATCTTTCAGCTGAATATAGTCTGGACAATGTCAAGTATCTGTATCTGGATTATTTTCTCTAGTCATGGCAATGCTAACCTGTTTGCATGGTTACTCTCTCAGATTCCTGTACATTAACCTGGGTGCATGATTGCATCATGAGAAGCTGCGAAAAGAAGGTCCAAAGATCATCGAATGCCAATGCCGACGAGTCCGGATGCTCCGTGAAGCACTCATCATTCAAGGCACGAGAGTGGTTTGTGGCGAGTTATTATTCATTAGTAGCAGTACAATATCTTTTTAGCTGGAGAAGCACTTTTAAGATCCTTTTTTTTTTTTTTTTTTTTTTTTTTGCTGGTATTCATCTCAAATGTTATTCTGTATCCACTGATTGAGATTAGAGAATCTCATCAGCACAAGAGAGAGTTTGACACTTTGCTTTTTCTTTCTTTTTAATCCTTTTGAAGCAATTGCTTGCTAAATCAAATCAGAATCAATTGGATCCAGAATGTTTAATCGATTTAAACTCGAATGATTATCTAAGTTATTGTTGTTATGAAATTCGGGTGATTACTCAGCAGTCAGCTCTAAATGGGCGTTATGAATTGAATGATGATCCGTGGACTAGTTGACAATGCACTTGATTTATGCTAGATGACATATGTCTATATGGGGTTGTTATACAAAGGTGAACCATTGATGTTCCAACGGGTTTTTCATATCAAATCAAACTTTGCGTAACTTTTCCCTCTTGACGAAATAATCCTAACCTCGCTTTTTCGCGTGATGTACGTTCATGCAATGTTATTGGCTGTTGCATACCTGCATGATTGTGATACAGGAGGTAGGCGCCGTGGAAGGACAATAAGAAAACGAAGAATGTCCAGAGCGGGCCGAGCATATAGATGGTTGATAACGATCTCACAACCAGTGCAGAACCGATGTTTTTCTGTTTTCGTTGCTATCAGCTGTTAGGAAGATGAAATCTACAGTACATTTGTTCAGGTGATGATGGAAAATATACGACGGCTTATATTATTGATATCATCAGTTGTCGAGTTGAATGTTCATTTCTTCAAAATTAAAGCTTGGAAGTGAAACTAACTTGTTCAGATATTGATTTGTTATGTTATTAATCAAAGTTCAAAGGTTAGTCATGCTGAGATATACTGTATAAGAACTTCACTGTGAAATGTGCTCCAAACGGTATCAATCCTGGAATGATGACAACCTCATGTTGTTTCATGCTACCAAACTGTTGACAGATCCGATCATGATAAGTTCTTATATTTTGAATCCTGTCTTTAACAAGATCCTATGATGTTACATTTTATGTCGAGGTTTATATGATCTGAAATATAACGATTGAAAATTCAACAGCGGTATATGACGTCCTCAGGTATGACTATGGTACAATGATTAGTTGCCTAGTATAGGACATTCAAAATACATGTACTATGAACAACCCCACAAAACTATATGTTGTATAATATGGAAATAGTTCACCTAAAATAGTACAAACCCAGCTGTAATATTTGCTCTTTTGTCTATATTTTGAGGTATTCAATGGTCCTCCTGATATTGAAATATTTCATGCATGAGCTGTTGAATTTGAGAGTTTGGCTTCTTGGATTAGATCTTGCATTGGACCACATCCTGCCCTTGACTCATCAACGAATTTCATTTGGAGTTATGTTTGTTAAGGTGGCATTAAAGCCGCTCGATGATTATGTTTGTCCCGAGATAGATTCATGGCCAACGACGATAAGTTGTAGCCTATGGTTAGGCTGAAAAATGCTGAAGAAGCATTTCGTCTAAAAATGAATCCAGATAATCAATTGCCTAAACCGTAGTATAATTAGTTAAAAGATTGAGTAGATACTAGTATTTTTTTTTTTATCAGAATAATGAATGATGATCACAAATAATGACCACATATATATCCTTAAAGTATCAAAGCAAAGTAGAGCAGCTAACTCCAGTAATCACGCCAAATGTAAAAAATATTTTTTTTTCTAATATTATTAGGAGGTGTCGAATTCTCATCATATGGTTAACGACAAGATTTATTTTTCATATGTAAATATTCATGATGATTATTTGACATAATAATTATCGGCCTGATGCAATACTCCTAGTATCTGAACTCATTTTTTTGTGATTGAGCTGAAATTTTTGCTAAAAACCAATGATGTTAAAGTATGTATACATGTGGTTACCACAACAAAGGCACTTTCAAATCTTTTCTCTCTTTTTCTAGTGATGGCTTTTCAGATGCATCTAACAAAGTACAAAACCAGGATTTGTCAATAATAATAAAAAAACCACAAAACCAGAAAAAATAACTACAGTGCAAATTTTAGCTTTTATGTATGATAGGTATGTGGTAAAAGTAGAGGCAGCGTGGAAAGTATAAATATTTGGTGTGTACAATCAAAGAGAATGGTTTAACACTTTTGTGGGTCTAATAATTACTCCTCCTAAAGTTGATTACTCGATTTATTTTTGTATAGAATTTAGTTGACTAGCTACTTGATGAAAGCATGCACTTACTTTTCTAGGGGAGTTTTAGATCATTTCATAAGAAAATTATGAAGATTCTCCTATAAAGAAGAAGAAATTCTCAATGAAAATGCTGTTAATGCTCAATGTTTCTAACGTAGTTTAAACTTTTGAAAGAATTGATGGTTGGATATCGAATACAGAATAATCCTACCAACATATTTTCACTAACTTGACACACTTGATAATTCGAGCACAACTTTAATCAGATGTGGGTTTTGTCACTTCGACTTGTATACAAGTCAAGTTAAATCTAGGTGAGCTTATGCTTATTAGGGTTGCTAGAATAGATTTTAATCTTAATATGATAGAGGGAACAACATTGAAGTTTCTTAAACTTTGAATTTTAGAACATCACATCCCGGACCATTATAATTTGATAAGAATGTTATTAGTGAGGATTTCTCAACATTGATTGGGGTTTCTTTTGATTCTACGGAATTCCGTTTTTATCATTTCAGTTTCTCATTATTCATTGTATTTTCTCTAAATTTTAATGGGTTGATGCAATCAATTGACTGCAGCCATTCTAACCCTGATACATCGTGTATAACATCATACTATTTTAGTTATTTTTAATGTGTAGGAAAGGTGAAAATGTTACATATATCTAATGTTTATAATAGGCCTAGGACAACTTACATACTTACTACTGATATATTCATCTCAAATTAAATATAAAAGTTTAACTGTATAAATTTGACGAGATGAAGTTTGATTTGCGTCGCAAACGATCAAAATTATTTTTTAAAAATTTATCGTAAAACATTAATATATTTAAACATGATGTTAATACCGCAATTTTCTTACGTCATTAAAATAAAAAATAAAGTTCTTAAAATATATATTAAATAAAAAAAATTAAATGTCATAATAATATTTGGAATGATGGAAGTCTGATATACTAGTAAAGTGATGAAATGAGAAAAAAGAGGTGAGTGTGGTACAATGATTAGTATATGTAGGAAAGCTTCACTGTGTTTTTCTACTGGAATCTACTTTCCCTATTTGCAAATGCTCTTTATCATGACCTTTCTTTTTTATCGTCCTTGGCAAGTCATGGCCCTAGATTCTTTCTTGGTCAACTTACAAGGATGCATGTATAAAAATTCCATATACTAAGTTCTGCGAACATGTACATAAAAGTCACCATCTTGCCAATAAGAGTCATCCATGATGCCATGCGCTTGATGTCATGCCCTAATTTTCAAAGATGCGATGGTAAGTGAATTATAAAATAGAATCTATATTCAACGTAAGTTATTATAATTCAAATCAAATACAACAAAACTAAACATACATTTAATATCGTACAAGTACAATATAATCGATATGATCAACTTTTATATCAACCTATATAATTCTATGATATCCCAAATCCATTGAACTTTTCTTCCATTTTGATCAACATTAACTTGACACGTGATTCTCGAAAAAAAAAATTCAAATTCACAAAGGAAAAAAAAAAATAAGCACAAACATAGCAGTGGCAATTTCATGATCGTCGGGGGCCAAAAAAAGCTTATAACAAAAAAAATAAGATCCACACATCAAGTTTATCATGGCACGCTGAAGGAAATCAAAATATAAGACAAAATACATCATAAAACCAGGCATATCATAGTAGTAAAATTGTTACAAATTTAAACCCCAGAATTTCATGGATCCGAATACCATAATTAAAAAATAATCAACACGAATAAGAATTAAAATGACAACACACGAGATTTAACGTGTGTAAAATCCGATCATCAAAGAGAAAAATTCAAAAGAAACAATCCACTAATCGAATAACAAGATTATAACGGTCATTTCTCTCAACCCACTTAATCTCATCATGTGTTTGGCTCAAAGCCTAGAGAAAACCACTCACGATTTCTATGACAACCCTCTTGAGATATTATCCTCAATAAATTTGATAAATAACTATTTATAGACACATAAATAAAGAGATATAAACAAATCCTGATGCAAATATTGAATTGATTTCGCATCGGCCCAAAATTTACGTTGCTTGTAAATAGACACCTGTGCCCGGGCATAGCCATTTCCTGTGCCCGGACGTGGCTCTTGCCTATGCCCGGGTACAATATGACTTTTTCTAGTTCTTTGCTTCTTGAGCATAGCCTGCACCCGGGCGCGGAGCAGGTCTGCGTATGGAATCTTCGGTGCATTTCCTGCACTCATCAAACTCCATCTCTTTTCCTCGCATACCAGATCTTCTGACGTCCCGAGTACTTTTACGATAATTTCAACAATCTCAACCTAGCTTGTTGTAAAGAGCTCGAATGTCAGTTTGAGCCTTCTGAAGCACACAAAATATCTAGGTCGAGTAGTCACCTTCGTACCCCTCCCGGATACGATCTTGTACCCGGTTTCCTATGGTAGAGGCGCTCCATCACACACTTCTTTATTACGATCCTTAGACCTCAAAGGCGAGGCTCACCACCTTTGCTTCCATCCTCGACTCCCACCTGTACCTAGCAGTGATCCCCGATGATAATCTACCACCCTTAGTTCTCTCTGTCATCCGTTGATCTTTGGCATCTGCACCTCCCGTGCTACCTGATCCCTTCGTAGTCTACACCACTTGTGCTCTACGTCTATAACCTTGACTCCACCAAATCGATATCCTCCCGATGAATATTTGAAACTTCATCATCTGTACGTGGACCCCTTGAGACCATAAAACCTGATCCATCCCTCAGCATCTTGACATTCCTACGTAAGCTTTCGTCTCGGTTCTTGTACGACTGTCCTCGAAGCTCTGTCTCCACAACCATGTTTCCATTCAACCCATTCTTGTTGTCCATCTTTTAAGCCGTCATTACGACCATGGCCCCTCTACACATCTTCGTTACTCCACCCTTTACAAATAATCTGCACACTGGCAATCCAACTGACCAACTGAGATAAGATTTTTCCTCATATTACGAACAAATCTGACACTTCTCAAGGTACGAATAGTCCTATCAAACATCTTGATCTTGACTGTATCTATTCCAAGGACCTTGAATATCTCACCATTATCTATTCCAATGGAACCTCCACTACCGGGTACAAACTTGTGAAAAAAATCTTTGCACCGATAAACATGGGAAGAACATCCTGAATCAACAACCCAATTAAAATGGATACCTTTTCCTATCGTAGAATCTTTTTGGAGATCCTATGAATTTGAGATCATGTAGAGCTCTCCATCGCTGTTGTGGTTCCCATTTGCCATATTTATAGAACTCAGCTTTCTCCCTCTGTTCTTATTTTCTAGACACTACATTGTGTAGGGTCCCATCTTATGACACTTGTAGCACTCTACCTGAGTGTTGTCTTTTGTTCTCCTCTTGGACTTAGACCTCGCTACTAAGTCGTCTCTCTCATTGACTAGAATTAGGTTCAACTTACTTGCATCAAGCATCGTAAAAATCACATCTTCAATCTTTAAAGTGTCTCTCCTGACAAGTAAGATTGTCTTGAGTGCAGAATAGGAAGTAGGAAGCGACTTCAATAAACTGAAGGCTTGATCTTCCGGATCTACCTTTACTTCTAAACAGGTCAATTGAGTCGCTATACTATTGAACTCAGACACGTGATCATTCAAATCCCTAACTTCCTTAATTTTTCAGATCTGTAATATCCCAAAAATTTTCTAATAAATTATTATCTTAATAAATAACAAAAATAGTGCATTACTGAATGTTACAATTAATATAATGGGATAATAAAATTCGTTTGTTAAAATTGAGATAAAAATATGATAAATATGGATAAAATTTAATCCTAACACATAAATATGAAGGGCTTATCACTCCTCTGATTTTAAAAATTCTACTCGCCAATGACTCCACTTCTCATATCCCATTATACCTTCCTACTCACTACTTCACCCTCTCCACTCTCTTCATTTCCACTACCTTAGCCATTTTTTTCATCATCCGTATCAAACTTCTCTCCAGCTTCAACACTTCACCATGGACTCACGAGAAGAGCAAGAAGGATAAAGCTCGGCCTTATTATCAAACACTTTGCAGGATCAAGTCGTCATTCGTTAAGAGTTTTTTGTCATCATTGTTGAACTTGGTAATAAAATCATAGCCTCTAAGATAAATTTGAATTTTAATATGTTTTGAAGCTTTATATATCTAGTTTTTGATGAAGTTTATAACTCATGATTTAGAGTTATAAATCTCAAGATATAAATCAAAACGCATAGATAGGTTAATCTGTAAAAATTGATATAGGGATGACTTTGTGTCTTGATATAGAATTACACAGTATGAGTTAAGAAATGAGTTTTATATCACTGAAAAAGCCTTGAAGTTTAGTTTTTAGAATAATTTACAAATCATAATTTGAAGTTCTTGTAAATATTTATGATCTTGTTAATGAAGTAAGGTCAAACTATCTAATTTTGGAGAAAATATACAGTTGAATAAATAAACTGCTATTACTGGTTAGATTTCATGATTAAAAAATCTATTTCTATGAAAAGGTTATAGATCCTAGTTAATGTATAATGTTACGAAATAATTTTTACAGATATGTATGAGAAGTTATAGATTTAGACGTGTCAAAGAATCAAGTTGGATATAATCTGAGAATGATCCGTTTTAACCTCGAAATAACTTCAAATGTTTAAGAACACTTTTAATGATGATAAATATATAAAATCATTATAATGAATAATCAAAATAAGTATCAAAGACTTTTCTCAAAGCTCAGCATCACCTCATAATATTAATATGACGGTTTTTCATGAAATACGAACACATATTCTTAACTCCATAACGGAACAAACATTGACAAGTGGATGTATTAATATGTGAATTCTATTATATTATAGGACTTACAGAAGCTGCTTGTTGTCATTTAAGGACGAAGCTGAGCGTGTGCATGTGAAGAACTATAATAAAACATAAAGTTTAGATTTATTATGTGTAATGATGCATATTATTATACCGTGAGTATAATAATATGCATTGAAATCTTTGGACGTAGTCACTAAATGTGGCTGACGTAAAATACTGACTGTAAATGCTGTGTGTTGTGTGCTAAATACCAAGTATTATCGAGTGTTAATTTGTGGTGTGTGTTATACCTTGTTTACTGATATGACGAGGATGAATGTGTTAAAAGAGTGTAAATCCATAATTGGTGAGACAACTACGTGGTATAAAACACAAAGGGTATTGTGTCTCTTGTTTGTGTTATACAATGACCTGGTAGTGATATTCTTTCATCGATCCTATGATGTTGTTTTGGTATGAGGATATCTAACTGTAGGAGACCCCGGGCTCAGGTTTACCTGATCCCCTTTCGAGGATGTCTCTTTTGCTAAAGGTGAAGAGAACTTATTTATGAAATTGAATAAGTCTCATTAAGGGCACAATTATAATATTGAGGATATCTATTGTCTGTTGTCTCTGTATGATTGATATAATGATAAATGTAACAGAGTCTTAAGTGAACTACTGAGTGCATTAATGCATGAGACTTGGAATGGGGAACTGTCGTGTCACAGTGTCATTGCCTCAGTTTATTTGATATGAAGGTCTTGATTGTCATACTAGAAAGATATGATCATTGTAAATGGAATCAATAATGTCTGAAGTATCAATTGACGTGTGGTTTGGAGCATTGTTATCTGGTATTAAATATGCTTATTTGACAAAGGTGAATCACTGGTATGCATATGATGGTAATTATAAATGTTAGTTCGACATGATAGTTTCAGAGTGCTGGAACAAAGACTCTAAGTGATCATTTCCTTTTTCTTTTCTTATCTTCTTCTCTCTGTTCTCTTTAGGGATATGTTGACTCCAGAGTACTGAAATATATGATCTAAGTGATCAAACCTTTCTTCTTTTATTCCTCTCATGCATCGTTTGGGAAGGGGGCTGACACGTTATTGAGCTCCTATAGCTCACAGTAACTATTTTTCTATGTCTTTCCTCTTCTTTTTGTTACAGGAGAAAGAACTTAAGGAGAAATATGACCTGATATTTGAGGCTAGATGTAACGTATGTGTGAAAGATATTCTGATCTTAGAAAGATGTGCAAATTTCGTTACGAAGGTGATATTCTAAGTTATGATTCAGTACATCAAAAATTTTGAAACTAATGATGTATAACTAAACTTAACTTAATTCTTATGACTAAGCCAGGATGTAATGAGTATGCTTGGCTGGGACAGTGCCCTCGAGCGACAGTAATACCACGTGGATTCCTACGAAAAGGTTAGGAAAGTCGGGGCATTATATATCACACATATCTATATTTAATGAGAGATAATTTGATAACTACTTTGACATGTAGAACTTCTTCAGTTTCTCCCACAACACCTTGGAAGAAGTCTTTGAAAAAATCTGATATTTTACCTTTGGCGCAAGACTCAAGCGAATGATAGTTGTCGTTTTCTCTTCTATCTCCTTCCAATCTTCCTTCTTGATGTCAACGGGCTTTTCTCCATTAAGTGTCTTCGATAGTCCTTACTGGACTAAGATATCCTTGATCGTACTCTATCAGATACTGAAATTCATCTTCCTATTAAACTTTATCGTATTCACAATCTTCTCGTCTGCACATCTTATCCTAGGAACGAAATATTTTTACGATATTCTTTTGCGAGTTCACTTATAATGACCTTCCATAATCAACTCAACAACTCATGCACATCTTCATACGATCAAATCTACCACGAAAACAAAGAAACAACAGTATCCAAGTTCGAAGATGTAAACTAATCTAAAAGCACGAAATAAAAACTCAAATGCGAAAAAACACTAGGTTTAACATAAATAAAATACGTGTGTTTACACACACATCAAGGAACATCTGGGAAGTGAAGTATGGATCTAATATTTTTAGGAAAAAAGATGATGATCATGTGAATGATGGAAAGGGCATGAAGCTGAGTTATGTTCTTGATGTTGGGGATGTGGTAACTATTGAGCCTGCTTATATTCAAAGCGAATTTGAATACTGGAAGTATGCCATCATTTGCTATGTTGTTGGGGGTCGGACACCTTACGAAGATGTAAACTAATCTAAAAGCACGAAATAAAAACTCAAATGCGAAAAAACACTAGGTTTAACATAAATAAAATACGCGTGTTTACACACACATCAAGGAACATCTGGGAAGTGAAGTATGGATCTAATTTTTTTAGGAAAAAAGATGATGATCATGTGAATGATGGAAAGGGCACGAAGCTGAGTTATGTTCTTGATGTTGGGGATGTGGTAACTATTGAGCCTGCTTATATTCAAAGCGAATTCGAATACTGGAACTATGCCATCATTTGCTATGTTGTTGGGGGTCGGACACCTTTTGCTGCAATGAAGGGTTATGTTAACAAAACCTGGGGTGGTAAGAAAGTTGCTCAGCTGACGTTACATCAGGATGGTTATTTTATTGTCGGGTTCATAAATCAGCAAGATAAGGAGGAGATTCTTCAGGGAAAATGGTTTTGTGGCCCAAGGTCCTTGGTGATGTGGGAATGGATGTCAGATTTTGAGTTAAAGCATGCCAGGTTTTAGCGTACCTTTCAACATGATCGTTTGAGTTAAACCTTAATCCCCCGAATAGTGAAGCTTACCTTTGGTCTAGAATTCCCACAATATCCCAACTCTGCATCTCCTTCCTTGGTCAAGTTTATATATGATAGGTTAGCTAATCTTACGGTCGTAGCTTGGTTTGGCATGCCAATGCTTTTTGTTGCTTATTTTATTACTTATGAATTTTTTTATTATTATGCCCGATGACACTGGTGTCAATTTATACTAAAGTTAGATGTTTTGCATGTGTCAATTGATTCTTTTGCATGTTGCCACTTTCAGTTGAATTATCTCTCATTCATGTGCATAGATTCTATGACCAAATCCAATCATAAGTTATATATAATATTATTGGTATATTTTAGCATCAAATTATAAGTTAAAATTGATGACAAAATAGAACTGAGCTAAACTTACTTTCAAATTTGACATTAGATATAAGTGTAGTTATAGTTGTTAGATGAGTATTTTACTTATTTTTTTTAATTATTTTATGTTTAAGTTGGATTTATTCATCAATAAATGCACAAATGAATTTGGATTGGCACCATTTTGTTCTAAGATACAACCAAACATTGGAGCGACAGTTATATAATTGATGTCAAAATCATTTTTTGATGTCAAATAATAATAATAATTATATCTATTTTAAATTAATAGTTGAACTTACTATAAGATATGTCAAATTGTAACAAACAAACGGTTAACTTTGGTTACAATTTTTGAGCAACCTCAGTTTAGAAGTAGTGTTAATAATATTTCTATCATCTGCCAATTCTTTATTGAGTTTTTACTACTACAACATATTATTATAATTCTAATTTTCAATCGTTGGAAGCAATTGTGACACAATCGAAGGAACCAAAAGAATCAATTTTCCTATATCAAAAAAAAAAAAAAAAAACCCTCGAATTGATGATACTGAGAACTTGTGACGAGACAAGAAATCGATAAGAACCGGCACCATGCATTCGTTAGTCATAGGCAATATTTTTAGACCTGAACCGTTCATCAAATCGAAAACTCGAGTGGATGGATGGGTCATTGGTTCTACCGTGATCAAACCGTTATCAACCCGTGATGTAATAATGACGTAATAATAATGTTATAATATATTATGCATCGAACTGTCTAGTTTGGTCCGGGTTTGAAAACATTAGTCATAGATATAGAGGCTATTTCATAAATATTACTCCCTCCATTAAAAAAACAATTTTTTAATCTTTTTGTTTCATTAAAATTATAATATTGCCATAGATGAAAAGTTTTTCTTTTCAAATTATTGTTATATCTTATATCACAGCCTCCCTGTAATACTCGAGGGTTTAGCTAAAGTCACGCGCATCACTAGTCTACGATATGGACTAAGGTTTTGACAAGATTAAAATATTTAGGGTTCTCGACATTAATAAGCGAAAACGCCTCTTAAATATAACGACCAATGAAACAATGACATCTAAGCTTTGTTGGATAAGTTAAAAAATTAATAAGGGGGTGACACTAAAGTTAAATGTGTCATAAGGAGAATTAACCACCTAAAGACACTTAAGTTTCTACGTGTCAAGATTATGTAAACATTACGTGTCAAGTCATAAAACAAGAATAGTACACCTAGTACATTATTTGTCAAGCTTTAACATGAGATAATGACGCCTAATGTATGACTAATCAAGTTTAAATTTAAGAAGTGACACCTCAGCATCATGTGTCATCATTTAAACTAAGGAAAAGGTGACTCATCACTTTTACAACTGCTATAAATACCCCTTGAGCATAATCATAAGGAAACCATTTTTGTGAGACACTTATGTCACTGCAGAAGAAGAGTTAAGAAAGAAGAGTGTCCATCAAGATTTAAATAAAAAAAACGTAACTATATGCTTGGTTGTTTTAATGTTATATTTCCGCTATCAACGATCTCATGTTTTCATGATCCTGAAATGTTTTCCAAACTTTATGGTTTCATGATGAATCTCTACAAAATGCTAATGATTAAAATACAAGAGTTCCGTAAATGGTTCGCACAAGTGTTCTATGTTGTATGTAATACGAGTTGGTAACTAAATACATGAAAAGGGGACATGATCCCGACTAAGTTGTGGCCCGTGGCCCATGATGCACCTAACTCTATTATATGTCTGTTCTGATATGATATTTGATATGATATTTCGTAAACTCTGATCCTGCGGATTTTTTTTAAATGTTTTTTATGTTTTTAATGTAATGAACGTTCTTCGTATTTTTTGAATCTTCTATGTTCTAATTATAGAAGCATGTAAATTATTTTTTTTACTTATTTCGTTATATGACGTTAAAGTCTTTGATGTTACATTTTTGAATGTCTAAAACTTTTATTAAAAATAATATTTTTTTGCGTATCATGATATAATTATTGAAATTTTTATTTCAATTTTCATATGTTTTAATGTTTCAGATAACCAAACGGGATATAACCACGATGCTTGGAGAGAGTGAACCTAGATATGACCTAAATGTACCCGAGCAATGGATTTGTCTTTTGGAACTTATGTTATGTACCTTATATTGTGTAATAAAACTCTAGCACCCATAACTCTCTTATAATATAATCTCTTTATATTTACAAACATCTTATGATTTGATTTTCAAATTTTGAATTAAATCACGACGATAACGTTCTCACCTAACGTTTATAATCCCATCCTCCAACCAGTGAGACACACGCTCAGGTATGAGGACACCAAAGCATCCACGTAAATGCCTTCAAATCCACTGCCTAATCCCTCCACTTTTCCTCCCATTTCCCCCTCCCCTCTCCCAAACCCGACACAACCCGACCCGTCACCCACCATGTCCCCCACGACCGGCGTAATCCAACCGGGTCGGATCCGGATCCTCAAACAAGGCCCGAACCCGGCTGCCCCGGTCGGTCCTGTGGTGTACTGGATGTTCAGGGACCAAAGGGCGAGCGACAACTGGGCGCTGATCCACGCCGTCGAGCAGGGAAACAAGGGGAAAGTTCCGGTGGCGGTGGTGTTCAATCTGTTCGATAGGTTCAAGGGTGCGAACGCTAGGCATTTGGGGTTCATGCTGCGGGGGTTGAAGGGGCTGAAGAGGTGTGTCGAGGAAAAGATTGAGATTCCTTTCTTCTTGCTTCAGGTGTGTGGGGTGGGGATCTTATTAGTTTCGAGTCTGTGGAGTTGTATCATTACTGATTTGAGATTTTAATAATGTCTGTTATAAATGAGTGGATGGGCGGAGAACCTTATATGTAAATGTATGTAAATGTTTTGCGTAATGGAGAATCTTATATGTAAATGTTTTGAGCGATGACATCCCTATGTGGGTACTAAATTCTTAAACATTGGGCAAGACTAAGAGAGAACGCGATTGGATCCCGTTATTCAGCATTTGATACAAGAATGGGTTGTTGTATCGTTCATGTTTCAAGCTAAGATGGTCAATTACGTGTGTGGACGTTTTAAATGGGAAATAGTAATTATGGGATTTATATCATTACCTCGTCTTTTTTACCAAGCGGTACCTTGAGTCCTGATCAACAAGTAAAATTTGGAACTATAGGTCGATGGCGAGTAATTATCATGTCGTTGAACTCGGGTTCTAACTGTTACGAGCATTATGTGAAGTATGAAATGTATGCGTGTTATAGATATTACTATTAGCTTAGCATTGGAAGGAACTCGCAGAAGAATGTTCATTCCTAGGATAAGAGAATGCCAATGTCATGGAGACAGTTTAAGTCTTCTTTAGATAAGATAGTTTCCTGTTAGGGGATTTGTTCTTGTAGCAGTTATTTTTTTATCTCGATGGAATTGATAGAACAGAACCAATATTTGCCAGATTTTGTAATCTTCTAGTATCTATGTTTCCTGTGGTTAATGGCCGTGTTGGAGAATAGCATAATGTTTGTGATGGTTGGAAGAAGTAGCCTTGTATGATTATTTTAATTGAAGTACAATGACTTGTTTATCCTAAATGGCAACCTTTGAAATCAGGTTTGGATAAGCTTGTGCCGTGTATTTATGTTGCAGGCGTTAAGCCTTTTTTACTTTGAGTCCTGCAGGGAGACGTGACGGAAACACTACCTAAGTTCTTAGCTGAGCATGGAGCTTCCCTGTTGGTAACAGATTTCACACCGCTGAGGGAAATCAGGAAGCACAAAGAAGAAATATGCAAGAGGGTGGGTGATTCAGTGTCGATACATGAAGTTGATGCGCACAATGTGGTGCCTGTTTGGGAAGCATCCACCAAATTGGAGTATAGCGCCAAGACTCTGAGGAGTAAAATAAATAAGTTACTCCCCCAGTATTTGACAGAGTTCCCTACTCTGCCACCTCCTAGTGTAAGATGGCCTTCCTCGGCGCCTTCCATAGATTGGCCTTACCTCATCGAAGACAATGTGAGGTGAGCTTCTGGAAAAGCAAGCCATCTCTTGAAGGATTTATAAGTTATCAGTGGTAAAAATATTTCTGTAATGGATGTCCTTGGATACCATTTTTCATGACTACTTAAGGAGAAATTTACATGAACAACTAAGTAATCCGCATGGCTTGTAAATGATATAGCGTGTTATATCCATGGCTAAATTCATGTGAACAACCCCCCCCCCCCTTTTTTTTTTTTTTAAAATTTTGATTGTCATCCAAAGTTCATGTTGACCATGTTGATTTACATGATTAGGAAGGGAGGCGAAGTTCCGGAAATTGATTGGTGTGAACCTGGCGAAGCTGCTGCCAGAGAAATGCTGATGGGAAGTGAGGAAGGATTCTTGTCGAAGAGGTTGAAGGGTTATGCTACTGACAGAAACAACCCCCTAAAGCCTAGAGCACTTTCAGGGCTCTCACCTTACCTACATTTCGGACATATATCTGCCCAGCGATGTGCCTTGGAAGCTCGTAGTGTTCGTAAACTCTCTCCAGAGGTCTGAAGCTAAATTTGTGCAAATGAAATCTTATTTGGGTGCTCTGTGAATCAGTGGGGATTGACATCTGAAAAATGCTATTCTTATTTTTCTTTGGTCCTTTGGGAATTCTAACTTGTGGCGTTAGCAAGTGATCGAATCAATGGGAACTCAAATCTGTGGTAGAAGGCCAAGGAGATATTTTGTAACTTAATAAGGCTTGTCTTGTTTACTCCTTTGGACCATGGACAACATGTTGACCTCCCTCATATCATGTATTGTATAAATGAAGATTGCATGTTTCGTGCTCCACCCACATTAGCTCTAATACTAAGTCAAGGAACTCATTCTAATAATTTCTAGAATGGCATTTATCCAAAAAAAAAAAAAAACTCTACACTGTTGCTATATCCTGCTTATGAATTTTAGTTTTTTTTGTATGTGTGTTATTCGACATTGATATTTGTCACTTGTATAAGTCATTTGTATGCTCTTTTGAAGGCAGTCGATGCATTCCTAGAGGAGCTGATTGTGCGCAGGGAGCTGGCAGACAATTTTTGCTATTATCAGCCTCATTATGACTCTCTCAAAGGAGCCTGGGAGTGGGCTCGTAAGACCTTGATGGATCATGCATCTGATAAACGAGAACATCTATATACGTAAGTAGTGGACTGGTTAGCGTGCTTCTGCTTGCCTGACAAATAGTTCAGCTCTTTGAGGTCCTTGGTATTCACTGGATAAACGGAATTGCAGGAGGGAACAGTTGGAGAAAGCACAAACCGCAGATCCTGTAAGCTGGTCCTTGAATATGCAAGCACAGTCAATTGTTGGTTGTGTTTTAGTCATTGTTAGCTCTTGCTCTAAGAAAACTAAATCTTCCTCGTTTGATCATCCATTTGTTGATTATAAATAGTCTTGTTTGTTTCCTTTTCAGCTATGGAATGCTTCTCAGTTGGAAATGGTTCATTATGGGAAGATGCACGGATTTATGCGGCAAGTAACTTCACTAGCACTCAGATTTTTCTATAACTCATTTGTTAGTCATTAGCACCCAGAATGAACCCATCCTCTGGGTACCATTTCTGTTGCAGATTATGTCTTCCGAGTTCTTGATTGCATTATGATAGACTGGTAGTCATGGTTTTCAAGGATCCAACCTTATGACTAGAGGGATATGTTTGGTCTGTTCATGTTCATCAAGAGTGTTTTATTTAGAGGTTCTAGTCCTGACAAAACAAACAAATTTTCACTCTGTCGATTGGGGTTGTATGGCATAACTCCATCCTTCACCGTACTTTGAATGGAAGTCTTCGATGCAGAGTCTAGTTTTTTCCAGTGTTCTTTTTTTCCCCGGGGGGGGGGGGGGGGGGGGGGGGTTTT
>LIEC01007490.1:36352-52023 GCA_001925005.1 Drosera capensis
GGGGGGGTCTGGATTTGAGAAAGTCTTGTAGATCCAACGACATTGTTGGAAGAGTTGTTGCTATGGATAACGGTTGGTTAAACCATAGAAGGTTTTATATGTCACCAGATTGCTGTACTCCTCCTTCGCCTGCATAAACAATTTCATGAATGGTCCTTGCTTCGTCATGTCTGTACTATAATTACGACTCTTATCTGGAACTAGAGTCAATCCTTGCATGTAATCTCTTCCTGCATGGAACTTCTGAAATATATTTCATGATTTTGTTGTAGTTCTGATTGTTGCGCAATGTGCATAAAATGAATGTAGGATGTACTGGGCCAAAAAGATCCTTGAGTGGACCGCTGGACCTGAAGAAGCGCTTGCAGTTGCCATTTATTTGAATGACAAGGTACCTTTAGCCAGTCAACAGACTTCTCTTGAAGATTTCTCTTCTTATGTTAATTCTCAGTTTAAACCTTCCTCTTCTCTGCAGTATCAAATAGATGGAAGAGATCCAAATGGGTACGTTGGTTGCATGTGGTCGATATGTGGCGTTCATGACCAGGTTTATGCTTCCTTCATCTTATACTCTCCTCCTATAGTATAAGTGGCTGTCGTAGTTTTGTTTCATGATTATCTCGACCTGTAGTCCCTGAGGTATCTGACATTTTACCGTCTGTTCTGTATCTTTGAAAGTTTCTAAAGGTATTAGGATGAGACAGGAAGTCCATGCTTTCATTGTAAATCTTTTCTCGGTTTTCTTTCTTCTCCTTTTGCACTGATCTTCTTCCAGTTGTGTCCTTGTAGCCCATGCATAGAGTGCTAATTCCGATTCCAAAAATGCTTTCTAATTTTATAAATGATGATAGTCCTGCCTTCAGATGAATCTTTAGACACATAACTCGTCGTTAAGAGCCAGTTATGTATCAAAGTTGCTATTCTCATCTGTACGCCCTTAACCCTTCAGCATGACTAGCTATGGGAGTTATTCTTTTAACTGTACGATATGATCAGCCAAAAGAAAGAAAAAGAAAAAGAAAAAAGAAGCCAAGATAATATGTATCTAATGAAAATTCTAATTAAACATAGAGGCATCATTCTATCTCGAAAAGATTTTGCGGGATGTGCAGTTTATACAATCCTGCTGTCATTCTATGTAGTGAAAGAACACGAATCATTAGTTTATTCAATTTGGCATTTTTTCAGGGTTGGAAGGAGAGGCCGGTTTTTGGCAAAATACGGTACATGAATTTTGCCGGCTGCAAAAGGAAATTTGACGTGGATGGATATATTTCATACGTGAAGAGACTTGTTGGTGAGACTAAGAAAAGAAAAGCGGAGAGCTTGCTCAATGGCAAGAAGGCAAAGGAGCTCTGTTGCTGATATTCTTAGTCAACATTTGAACCTGTAACTTACCCATGGAAACCTTTTGTGATTGTCAGACTTAGACCTTTAACAAGATCTCCAGTGAAGCTAGGAGACAAGTTAACCACAACGGGATCATTCGATTAACATATGCCTCTAGCTAGGGTGTGACCAGTATTTTTGGTTAGGATCTCGGGTCCTTTGCCCCTGCTCTTTTTGTTGGCAAGATGTGCTCTTTGTTGTATCCGATTCTTGTTCAGGGCATTTGCTTGATGCAAGGAGAAACAAGATGTTTCAAAACAGATTGTATGTGGTTGACTCAGATGAGATCATTTCTCATGAGTCCTGCCTGTTATCGACAACTTATATCAGCAAATATATGAGTTGTCTCCCCGTTAGTGTCGAAAAAATATCCGAATTTTGCCGGCTGTTCCTTGGTTAGGAGCCAAATGTGTGTGAAGGTGGTATTCATTTCAGAATCAGTAGTTTGGTTGTTCTCCGGCAGTGAGATTGGCTTTCTCACTAAAGTAGAACTCAGAAATCAGGATGATGATATCGTGCGTTGACGGTCGACAATTTGCATCTGTCTGAGGCGTCAATACCATCATCTGCCTTTATACAATGTGATTAGCTTCATTTTATGTTTGTGATTTCATGTAGTCTTAAATTTTTATGAGATTTCGTTCAAAGTATTTTTGGAAATATCAAATTATCAATGTTATGCACAAAGTTTATTGGGATCTTGGTCTCTATCTATCAAAGTAGCCATGGCATGATGCAACATAGTATAAGGGGTCTGCAGCCAACAAAGCTACACTTCCTCATAAAATTAATCATGATTGTCATTGGTTTTAAAAAATAATCAAACTTTAGATTTTAAAAGTAATTCATTTAAATATAACTTGTGAGTGGGGTTACAGCTTTTTTTTCCTTATATATAATCCTGTTATGTTTCTAGTTAGCGAAATTCCTCTAAACCACCCCCGTTGAATGATTGCACGTAGAGCTGGGCCTGTATATATGCTCGTAATTAGGATCTCCAATTGAAACCAATTATGAATATGAACCTTGTTTGCGCAGAAAACAGTTATAAGTTCGAACGATCGAGGATCTACGATCTTTTGATGATGATCACGTGAACATGATGATGACGGGATCGTTTGACGATGACCAATATCTAAAACGAGAACAATAACAAGTATATTATATGTGTAATATGAGATTATGAGAGTCTATGTTTTGGACCACTCTATTTATCGATCTTATTAGCTTAATCCCCAAGTCATATCTTTAGGGATTTTAGGTATGAAGATATTAGGAAAATATCTTACATTCAGGGAAATTAAGATATTCTATATAAATATCTTTATTTCCATGATTATTCCGTCCAATCTACATAATTGTACACTATTTTATATCTTTATAATAATAATTATAAGATACATATGATCAACAATATGCCCTCCAGCTTCTTTGGTCAAGTTATCCTAGGTTGGTCATGAAACTCGTATGCCTTGTTCCAGATGACTGGAGTTAAAGCGTGGAATGTGCTTTCTTTTTTTGTTGATGACTAAGTTGTCGAAAACTTGTTTGTTCGACTAATTTCCCTTCTTCGTCATTCCTTGGTTGGATTTCTCTCAACTCGACTCGTCTGAGCGTCATAATTTGATTTCCCTCCTCAAGGTTTCGGAGTGGAGTTCAAGTAAACTTGCTGACTTAGAACTTTTATTTTCATGGCCTTTTGTTTCTTACTTTTCATGAGAATCTATGACTTCTTGGGAAGTTTTGCTTGATGGCTGTCATGATGGTTTTCATACTGACATCATCATTGTGTTTTGATGGGACTTTTGTGTGCTCGAGGTCTGTCATGTGGAGCGATTTGCGGCTTTGGTTGAATCCCAATCGAACGTTCTAAGATCGAACTAGGGTTTCATATATGGTTTTCTCCATGTAGTATTGAAAGTATTATTCCAAACTGAGTAGTTTAGTACATATGGAGGTTTGTATGGCCTTTTATCAATTTCAATCTTATGATTTCAGACCTTTTACAACTTGTCGTGTTCTACATCAGTTCGTGCTGATGTTTTGCTCAAGGATTTAAGCCTTTGGGTTTGAACTATAGAGGCCTTACTCTTACGTTTTTCTTGTGCAGTAGAATTTTTACCCTTGAGTAAGACTTTTGCAGAGGTCTGCAGCATAGGCTTCGCCCTTTTCTTTCCTTCCAAAGTTTCCTTTGATGTATTTCTTGCAAATTCTTCTGATATTACTTGTTCATTTGCAGACAAGGTGTCACTGGTTTTCTCTTCTATCATGGATCTCAGAATTTTCTCTTGAACCTTGAAGACTAGAGTTTTCTTCCTAACCTCATCAATTTGTCTTTTCTGCTCCACTTCCAGGTTTTAGGTATGAGCACGCCATACAGTTGTGCTGAGAACATCTTGGCAAGATCCCTTGTTCCTTCATTCCTGAGCAGTAGAGCGTCACATGCTTTATTTGCAGTGGTTGTATGAACCACTATCTCAAACTTATCACCATGAAGAGCTTTCAATATTTGATTTCTTGCCCTTCTGTCCACCAGCACTAGATCCTAGTCCTCTTTTATCCAAAGGGATTTGGGATTGTCCACTTCGTTGTTTGCATCAACTGGATCTCATATCTTTGGCAAGTATGGTCCATCAGTAATGATGTGTCCTTTCATCTATTGAATTCAGATGTACAAACATCCTCAGCTTTCAGTGATTGAATTTGTCAAAGGAGCATGCTGGTGGCTCTCCACGGTTTGGGCATTTGGGTAGTTTTGGAAGAGCCATATTTTTCTTCACACAATAAACTGTTAGTGTTGATTTTCTTGCAGAAAGAAATAAACTGTTGATTTTCTTGCAGAAAGAAATCAAAATATATAACCTTTTCTTTCCAAAATTTTTAGGTCTGGACAGTCAGGCTTTGATATCAATTGTTAGATCCATAAGTATAACCTAGACGGGGGTGAATAGGTTGTTTTAAAATTTATCAGTATAATGCAGCGAAGTAGTTAATTTCAACAACCTGATATTCTTTGCAAACTACTGAGGTGGTTTGCAGTAGAGACTCAAACTTTGAGAGTTTGTCTCTATTTGCTGTTGTGATTGAATCCAAACAGTTCTAAGAGCTCATAACAATGAAAAGAAAATAAAAAACACATGATTTATAGTGGTTTAGACACTCGTTATGAACAGATAATCGAGAGCTTAGTTCAGTTTTTTCTTGGTGATCAGTTTAGTATATCAAGAAGGTGAGTTTGCTATCTTCTTGTTTTTGACTTACAAGACAATCCCTTCATAAGTTAGTTAACTTGTCAAAAATGAAGAATCTAGATCCTTGCACAGATCATTTACTATACTCTGCTACAGCTTCTGTTCTTCAGTACAAATTAGTCTGTTGTACTAATCTCTGCTGTATAACTTCTGTCCTTACACAACCTTAACTACCATCTATGTGGTACTATAGTCTGTTGTCACTCAGTCTATACTCAGTATCATTGAGACCTCGTCTGTAACCAGTCACTGCTACAATCTCATCTGCACCCAGATCTGATGCAATCCTGAAGCATTAGCAGGTCTTAGTTGCTTACCCGAAATTCTCTATAGTAGTATGCATCTGGTAGCCCACACAATACTCTCCATCTGTGATTGTCTGCTCTCTAGCATCTGACCTAGATTGTAGATACCTATCTAATTTCCAGCTTAAGCATACTAACAACTTCATTGTTAATACTCCTAAGTTTTGTTCATCGATTTTTATATAATTTGAGGGATTGCATATTTCTATCACTCATGAATTTCAGATTGACCTTCTTATTTTCAAATGTCTTTCCAAGTGTCTTTAGATTGTTGATCAAGACATTGAATCTCTCATAGAACATAGTGAGATTTTTGTTATACCTCATGGATACCTAGTCATACTGCTGTATCAGAATAGCCTTCTTATTTTCCCTTATCTCATGTGTTCCTTTATTTCTAAGCAGTAAAGCATTATATGCTTCCTATGCTGTGGTGGTGTGAACTACTATCTCAAATATGTCATCATCCAAGGTTTTGAAGTTATGATTTCTTATAGTTCTGTCTATAAGCACCAGGTCCTAGTCCTCCTTTGTCCATAGAAACTTTGGCTTGTCAACTTCTTTTGTGCCATCTAGTGGATCGGCATCTTTGGTATACAAGGATCATTTGTGACTATGTCTTGTAATCTTTCATCAATTGCGTCCAAATGAGCTATCATTTTTATCTTCTAGTGGTTGAACTTGTCGAATAAGCAGGCTAGTGGTTAACCACTATTAGGGCACTTAGGTAGCTTTGGAGGAGCCATTTTTTCTTCACAAAATAAACTATTAGTAACTTCTTTACAGATAACACGTAGAAAAGAATGGGACCTTTTTATTTCTAATAACTTTTAATTCTAGAAAATCAGGCTCTAATACCAAGTGTAAATCATAGAGTTTACAATGAATAGTCTAAAGGGGAAAGGGGTGAATAAGGCTATTAAAAAAAAATTTCATAATTGAGTATGTTCTGGTCCTAACTAGTATGCACTTAACCTTCTGTAGACTTGCTGAACGAGTCTGCAGTAGAGACAATAGTGTGGAGCGATTGTCTCTTGAGAGTTATGAGTTGTTTTCCTATAGTTCTAAGTATTTGAATGAAAACAGTAAGGACACGGAGTTTTTATAGTAGTTCAAACAATCATTGTCAAATGATCAACAAGCTTAGTCCAAACTTCCCTTGGTGTCCAACACGATATAACTAAGAGATAAGTTCATTATCTTCTTATTTGTGGTTTATAAGACAATCCCTTACAAGCACAATACTTCATAAGGTTAGAACCTAGATCGTTGCACAAATCTTCACAAAAAGCTCTTCTGTAGATGATGTTCTTAGTGCGAACTAGTGAACTCCTTTTCTTAGATTTTTCTTCACAGCTCTTTAGAATGATTGCAGAGCATTTTTATTGCTTGCAAATAAAATTCACAATCGTCCGCAACCTTCTGTGAGCCTGATTAATCCCCTTTTATAGGTTTAGGGAATTAGAATCCGTGGTTGTACTGTTGTGATGTTGACAGCTGGCAGTTTGTCCCCTGTATGAATCCTCAGTGATGCTGATAGGCCTTCATAAACCCACTATCAACCTCGTACTGATTTTCGAACCTCAAATCTTCGATGTGACCGTTACTCAGATCCCATCTCATTCACTAATTAGTTTGTTGCACTTTCAGTCTGTTGCGCTTCCACCTCTGCTACAAGCGAGCTTTGCTGTACCCAATTTATTGCATTGTAATGTAACTTAATCCTAAGACTTCAATCCTAGATCCTAAAAAATTTATGGTTTTTTGTTGTCCGAAATGTTTATTCAGCATCCAAGTGAATCACGTTGGCACTCCAACTGTGATTTGCTGCTCTGCTGCATGCTTTCCTAGACAATAATTCACTAACCTAGTTCTTAACCTAAACAACGAACCACAAACATGTCCTAGTCTAAAGTTTTGTACATCAATTTTTATGCAATTGGAGAAATTGCACCTTCCTAATAAACTGTTTACACATAAGTCTGGTTAGACGTTGACTGACATCTTTGAGAGATTCAACATACTATTAAACTCTCTCAATGCTTATGGAAAGGTATACAATAAGGAGGATTCCAATATGAGGTTCATTTGCACTCTGTCGGATAAATGGGATTCCAAGACTATTGCTGTGAGAGAGGCAAAGGATTTGTCAATGATGACTCTTAAAGATAGATCAGAAACGATCTCATACTACGCCTAATGCGACAGTAGCTTTGAAGGCCTCACAAATTCAACCTGCAACCAACAATGATGAGGAGTCTAATAAAGCAGACGAGGAGGAAGAAATGGTCTCTTTTCTTATCAAGCGCCTGGGGAAATTCATTAGAAAAAGAATCGGGACGTATAAGAATAAGGCAACTAGAAAGAAGGAGTCCAAGGATGCTTGTTTCATGTGTGGAAAGACTTGTCATTTCATGACAGACTGTCCTGTTCAAAGACCGAATATCAATGAAATGTACTCCACACTTATTGGAACAAATGTATTCCGTTCATCCAAATTAGTACCCACCATGGGGTTTTAGGGTTATGCGATCTACAATCGCTTTAAGTCGTATATAACACATCGTAAACATATCTTTGCATGACACGCATCCAACATCGCATCCCTCAATTCATCAATCTTCTTACTAAATTAAGAAATTGCACACTGGGTTTGTAAGAGCGTCGATTTTCGATCCTTCGTCTCTCTGGTCGTCATTTTTGTTGTCTTCGCCCACTTCCTTCAGTCATCCTCGCCTTCTTCGTCACTCTTCGTGTTTGTCATCTTCATCGTCTTACTTTTGATCATCTTTGTCTCTTTGTGTTGTTCAATCATCGTCTTTCGCCTGCTTGATCGTTTGCTTGGGAGGGGTCATTGTTGTGCTAGGTCGTTTCTTTCTCGGCATTCTCGACGGAGGTTTGAAGGAATTGATGAAGGAGTGGTTGAAAAAAATTTGAATTGATGAATTACAACGATTTGAATGGGTTAAGTGGCTCGAGATGGGAATGGAGTGGGGAAGGAAGATGACCTGATGATGGTGAGGGTTTGAGTTGGGAATGGTTATTTTAAGAACAGGGTTAGGTTAATTTAGAGTGATATGGTTGTGTTAAAGTGAGGATAAATATGATATTTTATGAAAATGGATATCAAATTGTAAGTAAAAATTTAATGGCGTACTTAAAGATGCCATTATCTTTTTTTATACTAATATGTAAGATGAAATTTTATTGGATATTTTAAAATAATTGCCTTGAAATTTAATCTTTTTTTTGGAGAAGTTTTTCCATCCTTTTTTTTAACAAATAAAAACTAGTTAAAGCCTTCAAAATAAATACTACATCTGTTTCATATTAATCGTAAACTTTTTTTTAGCTTAAGGAGATGGGTTGGGTTAATTTAGAGTGATATGATTGTATTAAAGTGAGGATAAAGATGATATTTTATGAAAATTTAATGGGGTACTTAAAGATGCCATAATTTTTTCTTTTTTTGATACCAATATGTATAATGAAATTTTATTGGATATTTTAAAATAATTACCCTGAAACTTAATCATTTGTTTTTAATTTTTTGAGAAGTTTTTCATTTTTTTTTAACAAATGAAAACTAATTAAACCTTTCAAAACAAATACTACATCGGGTTTATATTAATTATAAATAAATTATTTAATTAATCTAAAAAAATATAAATATTTGATTATATTCTTTTATCTTATCCATCATTGTAAGACGGGGACTGCTAAAATCTTCTGTCTCCGATTATCCGTCCTTATTCGCCTCGATGATCTCGAAAGCAAGAACCCCAACTCAACTCCGTCAATCGTCGTCGAATCCGTCGCCGTCGCCGACTCCGATATCTCCGCCATCTCTCGCTTCTCTGCAATTTTTCCCATCATCTCAGGATTTCCTCCTGCCTTGTTCCCCTCTGGTTCGTTCGACTCCGTAGAAAGCAGTCACTTTCACAATGAGCCATCAGCTAGATTTGTTGAACATCAGCCACCAGCCAATAAACGGAAGGGACCTGTAATTGAAGAGATCAACTCTGATGATGAAGTAGATAATGTAGAGGGCAGCGAGGTCAAGAAGGATAACTCTAGGAAACATAGCAGATCAGCCAAAGAACCGTATGTGGAGGAACCAGATGATGTTAATCAAGGTTTACTTCCATCTGTTATGACCAGTTTGTGTGCAATACATGTCTCTTTTATGATCTTATGATCTATGGTCATCTTCTGGCTTGCAGAGAAAAAGAATGAACTCATGGAGTTTGGTGGAGCATTTAACCAGACGACAAATTTGCAACCTCAAAGGCAACAGCTACTTCAATCGCGACCACAGACTCAAAGCTTCACGTTCCATAGTTCTACTGTTACATATGGTGGTGCAAATGGAGCCTATTACACCAAGTCTACGACTAAGAGAGCTGGGAGTGATGAGGCATGTCACCCTCTATTTGTCGACTATGCCTCAAATGATTTTATTTTTCTTTTGATTTTTAATTGGATTTGAATCATTTGATCATTTCAGTTTAGCTTCACATGGTTTGGTATTTAGGTTGGCTTTGAAGAGTTCAAAGAAGCTGACAGCTCTACTGGTCAAGCTACACATAGGGTATCCAGAGGACTAATCACAAGGTTGGCACGGTTGTTCTGTCTTCTATGTCAGAAATGTTTGTTTTATCAGTTATTTACTATGTACACTTTCTGTTATTACAATAGGGCCATACTCTAACAAGGAAGCTCAGCTCAGATGGAAGGGTGGATTCGATGTAGACATTGCACAACCTTAACCAAGGCATGTATTTGTTGATAAGATAAGCTCAACTGATATTTCTTCAGTAGAAGTTAGAAATTGTTTGTTGATAGTTCTTTGGGCTTATTCTGCAGACGAACTTCCCAGTTTTGAAGACAGCTGGAAGGGAAAGGCTAGACAGCATTTGCCTGGATGGGTACACCAGTTGCAAGGACATGGTATTTTTCCTGGTTTTTGTGCTTTTGTTGCTCGGTCCAGTAGTATTATGCAGAATGTGAATATTTTTTGTATTTAAGAGGCGGTTTTAGGTGGTAAGCAATGGACAAAATAGGATCTTTGTTCATGAATATGGTGAATTCTCGTGAGTGGCCAACCACACAGATAGTGGGGATCTAGCTTGTGAGAGGCCAGACTTTGAGGGAACGAAACTTTGAATGTATAACTTGTGAGTATATATTTCTTTACAGATCATAGGATTTGAATATTTCAAAGTGTGTTTTTCTGTGAATGTACGATAGCAAGCTTTTTTTTCTTTTTCTTTTTTGCGGTGGCGTGATGCAATGATGTACTGGTGGTAGTTATGTTCCTCTGTTTTCACAGACTGCCTGCTGTTTGTTTCACTCATTATAGCTTTGGTTCTAGTAGAAAGCTCCTCATCACTTTGCTTCTCCAAATGTTTCTCAGTTTTTGCTGGCATTTCTTGTGATCTAGTCTAATTACCTTGTGAGAACTTTCAATATTTCTTCTGCTTATTACAACATCTACTTCTCTGCTGATTGCCACTGCCATGTCGCCATTGCTGAAGCTGGGATTCCTACTTGTCGTTTCATTGTTTCCTGCACGGATGTCGCATGTATTTGGTCCATTTCCACTGAATAAAAAATTTTGTAGCTAAAGAAGGTTTACACATTGTTCTATTTATAAGCATCATTGTACTACAATGTCTGCTCCCCTCCAACATTATTTTTTTTATTGGTCAGAAGCTCGACAACTGCTAGAATCCCTGTTCTAGTACTGCGCTTTATGATGATCTATGAGTTGGTGATTTATTTTATCCTTTTTGTATGTATCTTGTGACTGATAACAGGACCCGGTGACAGCAGTTGGCGATCAGCTGGCGGATGTAGGGCTCTTCCTTCTACACAGCCGGCGCCACATTCCAGTTCTGCTCTTCCATCCACACCGCATATTCAACATCCTGGTACTGCTTTTCCATCTACACAGCATATGCTGCATCCCGATTCCGCTTTTCCATCTGCACAGCTTATACCACATCCTGGTACGGTGGATCCAAACATGGGAATGAGAACATCTTTGAGTTCTCAGCCACACGGATCCAGAAATCCTCGTAACAGACCACAAGGAAGAAAGAGAGCTTAGATGTGGAATATGATTAATTAGGAACTTCTTTCCACAGAGCCTTTTCTTGCATTCTCTATGTCAGGTGCTCAGATGTGTAAGTTGGTAGCACTGATCCCCTCTTGTGTACGCAAGATATGACTGTATGTGGAGTCGAATTAACTTGTTGGATTAGTCTGTATATTTCTATGTTCACATAACTCGTGGAATTGTTGCGAGTTGAACCATGTGCAGATGGTTTTCGGCTCCAATGGATTTAATTCTGGCAGATAAATGCGGTGGATATGTCTTACCTTTTTCTTCCCCAAGGGCCCTTGATGTATATAATCTACAGGCCAAAAGCGTGCCAATGCTACTTATATCCTTTGCTCATTTTCGTTGGGTTTCATCTGCTAATGCGCTTCGGCTTCAATTTGATCGACATGAAAATTCATGCAGTGTTGAATTTATGTGAATTTTGATAAAAAAAATATTTTTTTTGTGATAATGAGGTGTACTGTAGTATTTATAAAAAAAAGATGAATATATTATAATAAATGAGATTGATTTATGTGAAATTGGATTAAGAAAAAAATATTTTTTTATATTAGTTTGGTTTATTGTAATAGTTGTAAAAGGAGATAATGGATATGTTGTATCAGATAATGATTATTTTGATATTTTTTTATGTGAAAAATTTAATAAATACGATATATCGTATATATTTTGAAACGATTCAAATAAATAAGTGTTATATATATTATGAAGTGGAGGGAATAACATAATTAATATAGGATGATGGAGTCTTATATATAGCATTTGGTGTACACTCACTAATCGTATTTTGAGAAAACCAGTTGGGTTACTCATGGAGGCCAACAATAAACCAGTCCAGCGATATATAAAAAAGCGTCACCTTCTTTGCAGTTGTCATCGCCTTCATATTGTAACTATAATTAGGGAAGGGATTTTTTTACAAATAACCACATACAATTTTTTTATATTTAAAAAAAAATTGGCCATTCTTCACGGTTCTCTCTTAATTTTTAATGGCAGTTGATAGGAAAATAAATAAGAAAAACTCAAATCTCATTTAAAGGCTTGAAATGATCCCTTCAGTTCAATTCGAAAAAGGTAAATACCCATCAGTTGTTTCTCGGATTTGCTTCCTTCATGTTCAACCTAGCCACAAGTGTTCTTGTCTTTTATCAAGAACCCTAATTTCCTTCGGATAGGACACACCCATCCATTCTACAATTTTGAAAACTGAATCCCTCACCCCCCAAATAAAATTCTAAGTCGTTTCGTACTCACCCAATTCGTTTCTTCTCTCACCCAATTCGTTTCATCCCCGACCCAATTCATTATTACCTTGATTGAAAAGAAAAAGCAGTCAACAGATTCAAGAAACTATTAAATTTTTATGTTTCAATTGATGATGTAGATGAAGTAAAGCAAGATAGAAAACTAAATCACCATGTTAGGGTTCATGGGGAAAATCTGGGAACTTGATTTTGATCGTGAAACATGGAGTAGCAGTGAGATATGTTTGCAATGGTTTAAAGTTGTAGGGGCAGCCTGATTTCGTTTATTTTAACAAAACCTAACGGAAGTAGGGAAATTGTTGCATAAGAGATAATTTGGGTTGTGAAATTATAATATTGAAGATTTTGGTTGTTTTTTTTTTTTTTTTTTTTTTTTTTGTAAATATTAAAATTTTGAGGTGATTATAAAAAAAAATAAAAACCATGCATCAAATGTAAGACATACTTTGTGTATCACTATTCTGCAATCCATTAATCAAATAATATTGTTGAAGGCCTAAGGCCTGATGAAATTAGCTACGACGAGGAACACGGCTCCGACTACTACTAACAGAGACAATGAGAAGCACGAACCCCATTGCATGAAACATTGCGATCATGACTAATCTTGACTCCATTGACTGATCGATACGAGAATTAAGCTCAATATAAGTCCAGATCAATGTGTATGTATCATATACGGTTGTTGATTTAACAGAAAAAAAACTTGCGGGGATATAGGGTTGTAGTTTTGGGAATAATACAGTAATAGATAAGGAAAAGATCGATCATATACAGCAGTGTATAAAAAGATGTCATTATACATTGGATTTGGTGAAAAAGAATGAAGATCAAACGTAATGCAATCCTTATCTTTAATTAATGTTTGAAATTATAAAAAATAGTATATTCTTGGTCTCATAACCATATATGCTTCGGCTCTCCTAGGCAAATGTCTATTGTTTGGCATGCTTCAGTGTTGAAATACATGACACTATTATCACGCATAATGGGTTAGCGTTTAGGAGCTTGGTATGGTTGTAACCGTATGCTTTTATTGAACATATCAAACATGACAAAAAAAAAAAAAAAAAAAAACATGAACATAAGTTGCATGTACATAACAGAACCTTGAACATAGTTAAATGAACATATCATCTTCTTACTAAATTTAAAACAGCATGAAACTTACCCTTTCCAGCCAGATTTGTGTTCATATATATCAAGAACTTCGGTAAAAGTAATACAAATGACAAGGTCAGACACTTTGGCATAATCATTTGGAAACTCTCTCCAAATCTGACCGATATATAGGATCAATCTTCATATGTGCACACTCCTCGTCAGACGGATTATCCTTACAGAACTTCTCCAACACATCAGTCTCCTTCTCCTTATCCCTGGCATGGCTTGCGGCCGCGCTCAGCTCCACCACCTAGTCCAATGCCACCATGCATTCCCCGCTCGTAGGCTCCCCTGCACACACTTCCTCCGCTTGCTTCACGCTCTGCTCAACCTTCTCTGATATCTTCTCTGGCGTTGCCCTGATGACCACTCCTCTCCTCAGTGTCATTCCCGCTGTTGCTCCAGCGTCCATGTTTGGCCTTGTACTTGAGTGGAAGCTGAGAAACGACGTAGTCTTGACCGGAGATGTGATCAGTGGGGGTGAGAGGCTGATGATGCTGGAGTTGAGGATGGTTGTTGCCATTTTGATTTAGTGTAACGTTGTTGAGTTTTGTATGGTGAAAGAGGGAGAATGAGAGGATTATGTTGGGATTATTGAGTGGGCTTTGGACGCATTATTCTTATCAAGGTTGCCAAGATATTTGGGTTTGTTTTTTGGTTCGTATTATATACTTTGGACAATGAAAACAAAAAATGATGGCCTAAGTATATCCAATAGTTAGACATATGTATGCTCCATATATCGTCTGAGCTACATGTGATTGTATTTCCATAGATCAATATCTAATATCTGTTTCTGTTCAGAGGGTATACAGCACAGGTATATACGGGTTTATGAGTTATGGCTATATGTTTGTGGTAGTGCTAAATTGCCTTGGAGTTAAAGTACGGAGATGCAGGGATGTGAAGAGCCCCAATCACCATGATACACATACATGTTATCTTCTGTGGTGCCACCGTAATAAGAAGTCCCGGATGATACTCCCCAACCCAATTTACTTATAATAGCTTGGGTTGTCTCAGCATATTTATAATTTTTTAGTAAGTTTTAAATTAAAAAAATCAAATCAATCTATAATATCATACGTTTAATATTTTATTTCTCAACTGTTATAATAAATCCTAACATCCTCAAAAAATTATTGTTTCTTCATCAATTTCTATAAAAATTCAACACACACGTAAAATCTCGTGTCGAATCAAACTATTATAAATAAACTGGGACGGAGGGAGTACGATTTAGAGGCATAGGAAAGACATGTAATATATTTAGGTTGTTCCCTAACATGAAATACTCCCTTCGTCAGATAATATAAACAACACTTGTTTATTCGAACCGTCCCAAATATAAACAACATAGCCTATTTCATAATATTTTCATCTGAAAAATAATAAAATAACCATCATTTGTTATAATATACTCCATTATTTTGTCTCATAACTGTTATAATAAACCCCATTATCACTCAAAGACAATTCTTTATTTATTAAATTTTATAAAAATTCAACACATACATAAATTCATGCGTCAATTCAATCGATTGCTTATAATATAGGACAGATGGAGTACTAAAATTGTTGCTTCAATTGTAATATATATGAAAAACACTAAAGAATGTTTTAACATGATGAATTTAATCTTCACCGTTTATTCTTACGATTAATCGTGTGATTAATGTTAAAACATAGCACTAGAGATATTAATTGTTATTAACAAATAACTCAACAAGACAATAAAATAGATAAAAGAAATATACAAAAACATGATGATCTTATTTTCAGATATCAAATTCTTAATCTTATAATTAGAAAATTTTTTTTACTAGTGAACCAATATTTCTTGATAAAACAATCACATAAAAAAAGATTAAAAAAAAAGATAAAAAGTATCATGTGGGAAATCCAAATATCCAGATTAACCGGAAAGATCACTGTGCAAAGGCATTCACGAGAGGTGCTCTGTCTGGAGTTATACTGTTAGAGTGAGTTAGCTCACACAAATATAGTTCCCACGTTTCATAATAATTTTTTTGGACTGTTATAATATAATTTACAACATAATCTTTATATTTTAACAATTTTTAATTCAAAAAGTTTAAATCAATCATATTTTATTATTTTAATTTTCATCTATTATAATAAATAAAATTATCTCTAAAAATAATTT